>VXBJ01007836.1:60608-79860 GCA_013400055.1 Nycticryphes semicollaris
CAACCACTAAGATTCTGTGATTCTGTGATTCTGTGAACTGCAAGCGGTCTGTGCCTGAGGAAGCACGTGGGAGCCAACCCTGCAGTAGCAGTTGTGGGGAGCTCATGGCGAAATGGGACTTCAGCCTGGGCTGCACACCAGTTTGCATGGACATGTAGGTTTCTACGGGGCACCATACTGCCCAGCTTTCCCTGCTGTTGTTGCATGTTATTGCTAGAATGAAATGCATGCAACGTAACCGTGTCAGCAGCTGCAGTACGGACAGGCCTTGGGGTGGAGTGTACAGCTAAGTGGCTGCATTGTAAGATAGCTGCATGACATTGAAGGAAAATTACTTCATGCATTCACTCCTAAAGAAAAGGAAATGACCTACTTGCACTTATTTGGTTCTTCTGTTGCTATTTTTGAAATTTATAGGGACAATGATTTTTTTTTTTTTTTAAATCTCTAGCTGGAAGTAGGAGATTAGTCACAGATGGACAATGGGCAAGCAAGAGCAAGAAAATCTGTGCATTAGCAAATACAGAGTTCAGTAATGCAAAGAAGTGTATTATATGGTTGCATGTAAAGATTTTAGTGAAGCATTTCATGTGATGGCTCATAAAATTTGACCTAAAAAAATTAATTCAAGTCAGTTGGGAAAAACATGGAGAGAAAATTACCAGAAGATCATTAAAAAGTGCCACGATAAACAGTAATGTCCTAAGATGTTGGAAGGTTGCTGTTGGGATATCAGAAGTATTAGCAACATTTCAGTGTCATATAATAACTGAATTAATTGCCTGAAATAAAAATACGAAAACTTATTTATTACAATTATTAATGATCCTGAATTAACACTTGGTGTCAGTCCCTCAGGCACAAACCCCATAAAATAAGTTTATGGCTAGATCTGCAAGTCAGAGAAGTATGCACACATCACCAGGTATATATTTTACATACTAATATGTTAGGGATATCAGCTTTTCTAAGGAAAAGTAAAGTTCATTCTATTCTTCTTACCACCCTGTTGGTGAATATCATTATGGAAGAAACAAATCCTCGGTCAACAAATAAAGCTAAGGGAGAGTGAATAGGTGACAGGCATGCCAGAAGTCATCAGACAGGAAGGGTACATGTTTCTTCTAGCAGTCGGTGAGATGACAATGGGGAATGCTGTGGCTGTGCAGCCGTCTGCATGACTCAGATCCCCAAAATACTGATTGCAGAGGCCATGTGAAATCCTACATGTGCACTTGTGTACCCCCACACATGCATGCATTGTGTTTGGGATGCAATGGTGGCTGTTCTTTTTTCTCTGCTTTTCCTCTCATGTGCTCCATTTCAGCGGTAGTTATCTCCCTTATGTCTGAAACTGTAAATACTCTCAGGACAGAAATCTATGCACTGACTGCTTCTCAGCATTAGGGAAAGGAGATAGAGATGTTTATGGAAAGACATGAAGGGTCAATACTGGGTTGGGCATTGCTGGCAGTGAGAGGTGCCATGGATAGTGTGCTCATGGCTGGGTATTTCACTATCTGTTCCAGACATTCATCGAGGTCTCTTCAGGTTTTATTTTGCTTTACAACTATAAGATGATTATTCAGACCAGGGGAGCATTTTTCTAGCATGGCATGTTAACACCATTGACGTGACTCGCTTAAAATGGATTGGACCCGTGAATTTCTGTCATGCTACAATGTCATGTTATTAGTCTGTAAAATGAGACAATAACAAGGTCTGTACTGTTGCCTTTTGTACAGGTAGTCTGCAGACTCTTGTTGTCCACCATTTCTTGTCCTGTGTCTTTGCATGAGGATGGGCATGTACTCCTCTTGCTCATAGTGGATAGAAAATGGGGTGAGGTTTGAAAAGCTTTTTGTCTTTTTATCTTTTTGTCACTAACTGTGAAAGGATTATAGACAGGCAAGGTGCTCCTTAGAGGTAGGGCTCTCAGCCTTCATTGTGTGTGTATGAGTGTGTATGAGACTCATACACACAAGAAAGGCCATTTTCTAATGTAGTGCCATGGTTTGGCTGTGCTTGGGCAAGAGGTTTAAAACCATAGCTGCTCTTGCAAGCTTTTTTTCTCCTCCTGTTTCTGACAATATAGGATGTTCATCTGCTGTCAAACATCTCTAAGGGTGCTCCAGACTTCACAAAACCATGCACTGTGTTCCCTTACAAGCTTCTACCCATTTTTTTTTTTTTTTTTTTGCTGTCTTCATACAGCAAATGTTGCTTTGATAAAGACTGTCACAAAGCCCTTCCAGTGGATGGAGTGTACTGTCCAAAGAAGATAAACCATTTGGTTTAGCAGCAATTTATCAATAGACCCGACTTCACTTTTATTTTCATTCTGAAGATACCTCTGTCTGTCAAGAACACGATTTTGACAGCAATTAGCACAGTGCTATCAGTGAAGACTACCCTCTCCTTTGTAATACTGAAGTCTTGTCTTTGGCTCTGACAATAAAGCTAAAAATAAGCATCTGCTTCTAACAAAATTTTAATCTCATGGGATTACATATGAAAACAGAACAGGTACATTTTGCTGGTTTCCTTCATAAATAAAACAAGAAGAATTTACCACAGTTGGAAGGTGACAATTTTTTAAAGTGTTAAAATGTCCCTATGACTGGTTCTTTCTGAAAGGACTGACTATCCATTGCTGCAGGTTTTCTAATTCCTCTCAGACTGAGACAGTTTAATTTTAGCTGGTGTGAACAGTGATGAAAAAAACAACCCACCTCCTGGAACCAGCAGAAAGACTCAAGGGATGACTGAACATAAAATAATACAGTATATATGGTCAGGTGGTTTGAAGGTAGAGTTTCGTTATTTCATGATAATTAGTGTCACTTGCATGAAGGCTCATCCTTAAAATATATCGATTTACTCAGCAATGTTCTGCTTCAGTGGTACCCTTAGGGACAGCTGTGAATAATAACATAGGAAGAAGAGGTTTGAACTGGATGGATATCAGACAGATGGATAGACAGGTGATTTACGTGTGTGTGTGATACTTAGTTTAAGTCCTACTAATTAAAGAAGGAATTACAAAAAAAGATGGTGAGTCATTTCTAGTGTTGCATGATTGACATCAAAACCTACTCTACCCACACTGCAGAGCAGCAGTCATTGTGCTGCTTGTGGGATCATTACCCTTTTGATTCAATGTTCACTTTTCATCTCAAATTTCTTATGTAACCAGTTTTGTTAATATAAGTTTTATTTCTGCCCTCATTGCCAGTAATTAGAAAGGGATCTGCACACCCAAGAATAATTTTACTGAAGTATGATTATTTCTCATCATTTGAGGAGCTGTCAGCACTGTTTCTTAAATTTCGTTCACCCACATATTCACTTTGTAGAAAATAATCATGGCCAGCAGCCTTTTCATTTTCATGCTTCAACAGGATAACGCAGGAGATTTACACCAGATTCCGTGATGACCCACCACAGAAGCTACTAATAAAGTGTGCAGCGGAAAATAGTTTTTAAGCAGCTGGGCGAGCAACAAGGGAGATGGTTCACTGTTGGCAACAGCAGGGGCCTAATGCTATTTGTAGGACTGCCCTATTTCTTGGGCTGTCCATCACATCGGAGCGTGTTGGGAGGTCACGCTCCCACACAGGTCCTGTGCCTGCACTGGATGAGATACTCCTCCTAGTCCCCTGTGCTATTCTTGTAATGCCCATGTTTGCTGGCATGCATGGGAGCTGTTAAAATGTCTAGATTTTTTATTCACCCTTCATCAGGCCTGAGATAACATAGAATTTTACAGAAAAATGGACAATTTTTGCAGCATTGTTATTGATGCATTCAAGCATTGCTGTAGGTTTGCAGAAGTTCAGTAGTCTGGTGCATCACAAGGTTTCACCTAGGCAGTACACCTGAAAGCAAACACCCACAAGATCTTTCAGTCCTCCTCTGTAACTGAAAAAAACCAAGCAATGTCATGTGTCATGATGAGCTCCAGCAGAAAATAGAAGCCGTCCTGCCAATCCTTCCCAGCCACCTCCTACTCCCAGCTAATATTTCCCTGTAACTCATCTGTCGTAGGCAGGAAGCTCAGCTGGGGTAGTTGGGGCTGAAGTTTGTATAAGTGAATTTATTGAGCCTTTATTAAGTCTCATTTTCAGCTTGGGGTAACAGTACAACGCAGCTGCCCTGGTGCCGCTGGCTCGAGCTCAAGCCCAAGGGAACGTAGGCTGATGGGATGACTCCCACTGGCAAAACTGAATCAAGGGGCAGCTACAGGGGCCATCAGAGGTGGGGGTTACCAAAAGCAAGCCCTACAGAACCAGCCTGGGCAATTATGCTGCCCATGGGAGGATAGTAGTGCCATTTATTCATCTTGCCAGGGAGTCACAACCTCAGTAGTTGAGATTTTAAGGGTAACCACTTTAAATACAGTCTTTAAATACAAATTTAAGAAAATGATGTGCCAGCAGTAGAGTGGTGCTTTGCATGCAATTAGGAGCTGTGTCTCAAGAGGGAAGTGGTCTTCATTTTTTTTTGTACTAAATCTACATGAAAAAAAAAAATCTCCATAAAAAACTATTAAAAGCCTTATACCAAATTGAAGTCCATACGGTTTGTGATTGCAATGGATATGTGCCTGCAGGACCAATTTTCTTTTTATTGCTCTGGCTAAATAAACACTGGCACTTTTGTTATCTTGTCCAGCATGCAGGAAAGAATGCTGAAAGATGGATGCTCCTTTTCATCACAGAAAATAAAAAAAAATATATGAAAAAGAACGTAAAGATGTAAAGGACATCTAAACTAAGGAAAAGTGTGAGTTGGAGAGCTACATCTTTTACCACCATGCCATAGGCTCCCTGATTATCTCTAGTATAATTTAAGTGATAAACATGTAGATCCAAATGAATCTGTATCACTACTGTTGTTCAAAATCCCACTATATTGGAATTCCAGCATTCCCCTTATCACATTTATTATTATTTTTCTCTGCCTCTAGTTACCTGTAGTTCTAAATTGCATACTTATCTCCCAAATAGATTTTAAAAGCATAATATATTAATATAAAAAGAGATCATAATGACAATTGGAACGATCCCTTCAATTGCATCTGTTCTAGCAGTCTCTTTTGAGTTGTGCTACATTTTTTCTTTGTCAAAGAGTAAATAGTGCGTAATATGTTCTCTGAGCTCATTGTATTTAGGAACTGGAGAATATAGAACCCTAATACCAACTAGATTTCAGGATAAACATATTTACCAGTTATCCTCAGAATTACTGGGGAAAGATCAAGCGGAACTAATCAATGTTCCAGATCAGAAATGCAGTTTCACTAAAACAAATGCAAGCAAACAAAAACCTGCCTCTATTTGTGCCTCTTCTGCCCTCCCAGGTGTTTTCCATCTAGGTGTTCTTGTCAAGAAAAAACAAGTATCAGAAGGTTTCCTGGCTCATATCAGCATAAAATCCAAATAATGCAATTAAAGCCTGGTGTAAAACTGACCCAAGATCAATACTTTTAAAACATTGGTGGATGCTTCGTTTTCACTAACCCAGTGCTGGTGTCTCCACAGTGCCACTGTGGGATATTGACAGGTACATGCCAGCCCCAGTCTCCCACGTAGCTGGATTATAGTATCTTGTGTCTCCTGAGCTGACAGAAGTTCCTACAGCTTGTGTTTTAAGAACTCCCCATGTAGCTGGACAGATGCAGCCACACACGGGCAGCAGATACATGTCAGGACCCTGCATTATGCATGAAGGTCGCTTCTTTTTGCCCGTACTGGTGAAGCCCATTGTATTTTGGGGGTGGTTTGTCACCGAATTCAGAGTGACGGTGTTGTCAGCAGCCCGACAATTTGCCTCCCAGAGCCTGATGTTTCAAAGACTCTCTGCTAACCCAAGGTGTGCAAAAAGGCAGGGGTGACACATCTAGATGTTAATGTGGATATTTTTGAGGAACAAACACACTTGTTTTGCAGGGACTGATGTTGAGCTGCTCTGTTTTTATATAGCCTGTTTAAACAAGATTTACAGTCTCACCATTTGTAAGTAATTACATTTGGACAATACCATATGTTTGAAGTGAAGTCAAACCTATATATTTCAAAAATTGACAGTCAGGGAAAGTCTGCTGGTGGAAATATATTGTTTAAAACAAGTAAGTTGGTCAGAGTGAGTATTTAAACCTTTGCATGCTAAATACTATTTAAAAACCAGTTTCAACAGTTGTACATCAAAGGTGACATGTGTCTATTGGTCCAAACTCTTTTCAAATTTAGAATCCACAGATCTTTTGGACTACTGTGATAGTCAATAAATTGGTTTGGATTGTCCTTCTGACTTTACCACCTATTCAGTCCCTTCCCTCAATGAAGTTTGCTTTTGGACCAAACTTTTTTTTAGAATAAAAGAAAATGCTTTTACCTCCTTAGAAAAGAAAAAGGGAAGAAAAAATGAACTGCAACTCTCCATCCTTTTTAAAAACACTCCTTTTCATACTAGGATGCATGTATTTGGAATGGCTTGGCTTAAGTGTCTATTATATTAGTTAAATCACATTATAAAAGCTGCTGAACTAATGGTCCCCTATACATCTGTTCAATGACTTGAACGGAGTGCAGGTTTTGAGGAAGCAGTTGTCCATTATTGCACTTCCTGAATCAATACTGTTTTGAAGGAGTCACTAAGTTAATTTATGCTTTTAGTCCCATAGTGCTTGTTCAGCCTGGCAGCTGCGGAGAAGGTCAACGGAGGTAAAGCTGTATTTCTTAAGATGTAGTCGTTCTGAAAAATCCCAGGTCGCTCTAATTGCTACCAGTCTAAGCTAAGCATAATGGCAGCCTGCCTTGTGCTCCAGAGAGCCTGACGGTGCTGTGTGCCTTGGGGAAATGGAAAACGCTCTCTGGTTTGTGCACTCAGAGGGCTGGAGCGGCAATCACCTGGGATGTAGTTAGATTTACCTCAAATGAAATCCTCTGAAGTGAAACAGCTTCACTGCCTTTCGTCAGTAATTGCGCCCGCTATGTAAATTAATCACCAAATGGGCCTGCTGATGCAGGGCAGATAACTTGGGGCTTTTCTTATAAAAAGAAGCCCAAGGCTGCTGCATAATTGAGCAGGGTAGCTGCCTGCCCCTTGTAGGCTGAGTTTTGGTCTTTGTGGAATGGCATTCATGTTCTCCCCAAAACCAAACCAATAGGCGGATATTGTGGCTGATAAAGACTTCGCTTTTGGTTTTACACACCAATCTCCATACCTGGGACTTGTCATGCCCACACGGTCTAATCAGTCGCAGTGCTGAGAACATTTTCCTAATGACCAGCCTACAGTTTTGTTTGCTTAATAAATCCCTATTTGTTTGAAAGTCCCACAACCTTTGCAAATTGTCCATTTTATAACTGATGAGTTTCTGACCCTGGCTCCCCCTGAGTTTATGTGTATATTTGTGAAAGTGCAAATGTGCATGAAGATGTTAAACAAATGATGCTAGACATTTTCTGCACTTTAAAGGGAAATGTTTTGAGCCGCCCATGTGGGTATGTTTCAATATTTCATAAAATAAAAGGGTATAAGGTTTGAAATAATGAAGATTAATACATGCTGACAGTTTCTGTGTTAAGCTTCTCTTCTAAGGAGTTTTGTTCCTTGTGCCTCCAGAACAATAAACCGTGAAAAGAAGGTAAATAGTCAAAAATAAAGCTGTAAAATATACACTCAGCTTTTATTTAGGCAGAGCTTGAGTGTGGTGAAACAGGATAGCACTTGGTTATATGAAAACATATTTGAAACAAGTGGAAAAGTGTTCATGTTGAAGCCTAGCTCAGTTGCATGAATCTTGTGAGATTTCCCTTGTGTCAAAATTGCTAAGCCCAGGACATATAAACACAATAAATATGCATTAATGATTTTTTAAACTTTATGTTGATTTTTACAAGGGAATGACATGTCTTCAGTTTAAGCCCTTGTTACTTCTGTTTGCTATATCTCAGATGACATTGAAGAGAACAGCCCTAATGACTTAAGATTGGAACCCTCCACTCTCTGCAGGCAGTCTCTATGATACCTTCCTAAAAGAGCATATCATATTGGCTTAAGCCATTATAGTTACTCCAAGCTACAGCAGAAGTACAATGGGTGACTGTAGCACAAGACAAACTTTCATTACTACACTGAAGAAAACTGTCAGCTGGTGACATATTTCCAGCTGACATAGTGGTTCAAACCACGGTTACCGAATAGACAAGAATATGGATCCAAGCTGCTGAATATCGACCTGGTCATGATCTTAGTGGTCCGATGGGATTCTCACCTTCCTTCCTATGGTAAGAAGCCAGGGGAGTAAATTTAGCCAGGATTGCTCATTTTAGAGGGCAATGACATAATTTCCACAGAAAGAGGAACTCTTGGAAGCACCTTACAGAAAAAAATTCATCACATCAACATCCCAGTATTTCAAATACTTTCTCCAAAGGAAGCTCCAGTATTTTAGGTGAAATATGCAGACTTAGACACCTCTGAAAATGAATGCAATTAAGAATAATGATTACAAGGGGGATAACAACCTGAGTTTTTTTCCCCAAGTTTTCTACTATTAATGATGCATAACTTACACTGATAGAAATTAAGCATGAGAATTCTCTAGCTTTTGAGTGGTTGTAATCACGTGTAGGCTGTTTCTTTTACTTTTTTTTGACTAATTTGATGAGCCACGTTTCACATATCTTATAAAGAACAAAATACTGCCTCGATTAGAGACTTGAACTACAAAAAGGCTAAGGTGTTCAGCATTCATTGCCTTCCTTCAGGCTGCGAGGATAAGGCATAACCTCTCCCCTGATGGTAATTGTTTGCTGCATTTATCACATTCATTTTCTCTTTCTCTCTCAAAATATGGCTGCAGAAGGATGGAAGAAGAGGAATGGCTTCAATAAGAGGGACTGAGTAAGCCTTATCCTCAAATGTCATATGGCATTCCACAAAACTGTAAGAGTTATCCTCTGAATAAATAGTGTCAGCTGTCTGCATAATATTTGAATAGCAAATGTTAGACTTTATGAATTTAAAACTGCAGCACTGAAAGTAAATGGGAGATCTGACTTAGATCCACTATTAATTTTTGATTAGTATGTTTGAATGATGCATCAGTTCTAGGCAATATTCTTAGAAAAAAAGTACAGTTATGGTGATACCTAGTAATTTCACTTCCTTATGTCCCACTTACTGGGATTAAAATCAACAAACACTCTTTAGGGACCACAATATATTAAAGTGCTTCAGTACATACTGAATATGACACAAGTCCTATGCAAGTTAATGCAATTTAAGCAGAAAAAACCACTATATTAACAGACGAACACAGAGCTGAAGTCACTGCAGAGGATGATGGAAAAAAAACTTTATCTTTGTGGGACTCCTAGGTCTGAAAAATATCCTGTGCTAAATAATAAACAAAGAAAGACTGAATATGTTGTGTTTGAGTTTGGTGGTGAAGCCCAAGCATGACGGACACCTATAAATGTGAAAAACACCTGTTTAGCTATATTATAGAATCAGATAAGTTATAGATGATGAGATCTAATATTAACTCCTGTATGCATGTGAGAGGAAGGCAGGTACCACAGGGCAATGGAGGAATAACTCATGTGTTTTTCTTCCTCATTTGATGGGCTGGATCCTGCTCACTGTTTCACTGATACCAGGGGAATTATTTTGTGGTAAATCTTGATGGTTTTCCTTTGGGTCTCCCCGATTTGTGTCACTAGGGTACTGCACTGGCAGCCCTCTGCAGAAAAATGGGAGTCCTCCACGACAGTCTTCCCTCTTCCAGAGCTGTTGGGGAGGGATAGAATGTAGTTCATGAGGGTGTCTCCATCCTCCCCGCTGGGTGTAAGGTCAGCTGTACACAGACACATGCCATGGTGGCAACGACAGGGCTGTGCCACAGGGGAAAGGCACCGTCAAAGCTGTAGGGCCATGGAAAGAAAACCTACAAAGTTTTTGCTCAGCAACTGTTTTCTCTGAGCACAGCTTCTGGCAGGTCCTCTTTGGTTTGCAAACAAATCTGATGCTTTTCTTTTTGTCTTTTGTTCTCACCTTTTGTATAGTGCCTGACTGTTAAGTAATCACAGAACAAAACAAAATAGCGTTTTTCTAAGTAAATAAGTGAAGTAACGTGAAACATATTAGCATGTACTGACTTTTCATTATGCGGAAAATTAACTCTTTGGTCTTTGTGTTTCATTGTCAGCTGCAAGGAATAATTAACATCGGACAGAAAGAATGCCATTATAAGGAGCAGTACATCTGGGATTTCTTGTCTCGTTTGCAATTATGCCTGAAGGTAACAGGATCATATAGCAGGCTGAGATCCTGCATAATCAGTTAAGACTTTAATGTAAAAGGAATAGAAAAAGGTTATGGTGAATACATAGGCAAAGCTGCCAATCATGCAGCTGCTTCTGCCTATTACAGTCTGTATAGCAGCGGCATTCACATCTGGGCACCTACCCATGAGTAAAGTCAATCACACGTGTATACGTGTGGTGCTGTACTGCCCTTATTACACCTGAGGAGAGCACAGAGGAAAGGTGCCTCTTACAGCTTGTTCCTCCTGACTGTGCAAATGTATGTCAAATTCAGGTACTGCATTTCTCTTCCTCCTTCCTGCACCCTCGCTGCCCCTCCCGCCCTTAGCTTTAGTTTAATAAAGGATGGGGATTAGTATTCATGGGTAGGATCTTTCCTGCTCTCAAAGCAACTGATTCCACTGCATGCAATGAGATTGTCTCATGATGAAAGCAGAAGAATAACAAGCCCTTAGAAACAGTTAAGATGTGTACTAAGACAACATTGACATTTGGAATAATTTTAGCCAGAACTGTGTAATAGAAATTAGTCTTTCAGCCAGGTTGGTTATAAAATTAACTTTAACTTAATACATTTAATTGAGGGTGACTGAAATCTTCAGAGAGAGACCATGCTTTGAGACATCTCGTAGACTGAAAGACGTGAAGAGTTACAGATGTGATGGAGGGGTAATTTCAGATGAAACTCTACTCTTTTCCCCTCCAGTCCCTCTATAAAATACTCAGTCCCAGTAAATTGTAAAATTATAAAAACAAATTCTGTGCTGCATAGATTTGGGAAGGCTCAGGGTTGTGGAAGCAAAGTGGGAACTGGAGTCATCTTCCAACATGACTTCTAAATTGCTCCTAAAAACTGTGCCAGGAGCCCTACTGATGAAAGCTCAGTTACTCCCGTGCAGGCAAGGAAGTGTATTTGAAATCTTGCTGTTTACAGTGCTGGAGTGCAAACACAAGGATCTGTGTAAGGTCCACTGGGATTGGGGGCTGATACCATCAATGTTTTACTGTAGAGCTAAAGAAGAGAACCCTTATTTGGGGGAATAATGAATGCAAAAAAAGGGGTGTTCTTTGAAGTGACCCTTCCCGGCACAGTCCAAGCCATACAGTTCCTGGTTTACAGTCATGTTACGCTGTCCAGGAAGAACCAGTTCAGACAGTCTTGAGACAACAACTGAATGCCAATTTCCTGTTCCTCAATCAAAACTCTGCATTGCTGCATTTCAGGAGATGATCTGGGCTGCAAAAGTGTCAATCAATTCAGTTCATTCACTGTGACACTGGAATACAACCAAAAGAATCTCCAGCATGCACAGAGGGCTCAAAATAAGGAAAAAGGCAGCTTTATAGAGTTGTGAGTAATTTACTAGGGAACTGTGTACCAATGGAGATTTTTCACATGACAAACAGTGCAAGATAATTTCACACTTGCTCATGAGAAATATTAGGTAAGAACTAAGCAGTATTCATTTGAGCCCTGGTAATACTGAGCTGTTGCCTGGGTGCCTGAAAGGAGCATGGCATCCTTCAGAAAGCACATTACCAATCATACTGGAACACCATTCAATTTAAATAAGTCCTTACTTCTGTGAAGATGTTGCTTGAATTCAAGGGATTGATTCATATAGCTACTTATTGGCCTGTTGGCATCAAGGATTTCTCAAGCAGCCCTTCTATTTGGTATAATCAGGATGGTAGACCAGTACCATACGTCTCGTCATGGACTTCTAGCAGTCCATTATCTGACTTAAGGAACACATTAGTTCATTCAGGCAGCCTAAATGCATTGCCGACATTAATCTGAATAGAATATAACCCATTGGAGAAGAAATTAACCACAAATGCATTTTTTGCAAGCCATAGGAATGCTTGTGGTAGAAGCTAGGGAAAAGACTGCTAAATGTTTAAAAATATCCAAACCGTTTTAGTTGAAGTGCAGTCTTTTATACCATGAAGGGATTAACTAGGACATGTTTACCGAGCCATTCCTGTTACCCACTCTGTGTTTACAGGTGTAAACTGTGCATGCCATTCAGTCAGCTCAGCAGTTGCACTGGGACTAGACCAATTTTCCTTCACCACATCACACCTAGCTGCTGGGCTGCTCTGGTTTGGAAGTCTGGTTTTAGACTCCCAGAAATATTTGTGGAATGTAACCGTTACAGTTAAACGTGTTCTTAGTGAAAAGCCATTTGTGAATAGATGGTCTCATTCCCACAGCTAAACAACACTTTCTATTACAGTTCAGAAACTGGAAAGAAACTGAAAAGCAGAGCAGCCAATGCAAGTGCTGAGTGACATGTGCTATATATGTATGTTGTATAAATATTGGGTCAGATTCTTCTGGAAGCCCCCTTGTGCTCCTATCTGGAAGTGGAACATCTTTGTGAACGTGAAAACCTTCTTACTTATTCTGGTCGCTGGTCAGTGGTGGCTTTTTTAATAACATACTTGCAAATCAATCAGTAAAGGGAAAAACAGCTTTAAAACAAAGAAGTACTTCTGACTTTCAAGTAATGCTGCCTGTTCCCATGTGATGAAAACTCCATTTCTTTGTGAACCTCCAAGATAAGATAATTAAACAAATCAGGAACATAAATAAAAACACAAACAAGCGCTGTCTCCCCATCCCCACTTATTTTTCTTAAATGGAAGAAAATTATACCAGTATATATAAAATGGACAGCTAGATTAGATCGATGAACTCAAAATGTTATTTCTGAAATGTTAAAGAGTGAGATACTTGGATTTCTAACACCACTGCAAGTGATTGCTTTGGGAAGCACGGAGTGGCTGCACGGATGGGTTGTGCCAAGGTCGTAGGCTTGGGCACCATGCTAGAAGAAACTAGGGTTTTTCAACCATATAGTTCTTCAGCCCTCCTAACCTGGAGCCCCTGTTCTCCTCTTTATCCTTTCCTAAATTATCTCTTCATTCTAGTCTAATCTTACCAGTCTGCAGTTTTCCTTTCTCTTTGGTAGTTTTTATGCTCTCCATAATCAAAGCAGAGGATTTTGTCCCCCTTATAGGCTGGGTCTCAATGGCAGCATTTGTGAAACAGCTCTGATTTTTACTTCATAGATCATGCATTTTTCAGCCTTGAAAGGACAGAGCTGGTGCTGCTCATTTATTTCCTAGACCAGTGTGCAAGAACAGGCATCTTGAAAAACTGTAAAAGAAAAGGTACTGTGCAGGTATATATGTATCCAATCTATGTGTACGCTCGGGAAAGATGGGATAATTTACATGGGACACATCCCTCTGATGAAGGCTACTCAATGCCAAATTGAGCCTAAGTAGAAAGTAGAACAGATATTTCAATTTTGGGATTTTTAAAGTTCAGGAATAAATACGCATATGTGGATGTAGAGAACTCACTATAGACAACGCCACTATTCCTGCTTCTCACTTACATTTAGGCAGAAAAAGTTGTACTGGATTTTTTTACTGACCAGTCAGCCTCGCCTCTGTGCCTGGCAAGATCATAGAACAGATCCTCCTGGAAGATATATCAAAGCATATAGAAGATGGGAGGTGATTAGGGGCAGCCAACAAGACTTCACCAAGGCCAAATTATGCCTGACTAATCTAGTGGCCTTCTGTGATACAGGGACTGCATCAATGGACAAAGAAGAGCTCATCTAGACTTCTGTAAGGCCTTTGATACAGTCCCCAAAATATTCTTGCCACTAAAGAAATGCCACTAAAGAAGGGTTTGATGAATGGACTGTTGGATGGATAAGAAATTGGCTGGATGGTCACAACCAAAGAGTTGGCCTCACCCAAGAGAGTCCATGGCACAGTGCCCTTGTAACCAGTAACCAGTGGTGTGCCTCAAGGGTCCATACGGGGACCAATTGTATTTAATATCTACATCGATAAAATAGAGAGCAGGATTTGCAGATAGCACCAGGCTGAGTGGTTCAGTTCATATGGTTGATGGAAGGAATGCCATCCAGAGGGAGGAGTGGGCCTGTGCAAATCTCATGAAGTTCAGTGAGGCCAAGGGCGAGGTCCTGGGTCAAGGTAATTCCTGATACATGTACAGACATGGAGGATGAATGGATTGAGAGCAGAGAAGGATTGGGAATAGTTGTGGGTGAAAAACTGGACATAAGCCATCAACATATGCTTGCAGCCCAGAAAGCCAACTGTATCGTGGGTTGCATCAAAAGAACCGTGTCCAGCAAGTCAAGTGAGATGATTCTTCCCCTCTACTCCACTCTGGTGAGACCCCACCTGGAGTACTGCATCCAGCTCTGGACTTTTCAGTACAGGAAAGATATTGGACCTGCTGGAGTGAGTCAAGCAGAGTGCCACAAAAATGATCAAAGGGCTGGAGCACCTCTCCTATGAGGAAAGGCTGAGAGTTAGGGCTGTTCTGCCCAGAGAAGAAATGACTCCAGGGATACCTCATTGCAGCCTTTCAATATATACAGGGACTTATAAGAAAGAGGGAGAGAGACATTTAACAGGGCTTATAGTGACTGGACAGGGAGCAAAGGTTTTAAACTGAAAAGAATAGATTTAAATCTGACATAAGGAAGAAATTTTTTTACAATGAGGGTGGTAAAACACTGGAACAGGTTGCCCAGAAAAGTTGTGGATGGTCCATCACTGGAAGTATTAAAAGTCAGGTTGGAGGGAACTTTGGGCAACCTCATGTTGAAAGATGTCCCTTCCCCATGGGCTAGGTGATGTTTGAATGTCCCTTCCAACACAAACCATTCTGATTCTATCATTCAGTGTCTACATAACAGGAAATGACTCCCCAGTTATAGCACATGCACTGATCACAGGAACAGAAACAGGACCTCTAACAGGTGTAGTTGCCGTACAACAAATCCTGTTTTGTCTTTTCTGTGAGAAATGGAAGAAAATAGTGAGTGAAGGGGTAATATACTTAAACCATCACTGATCTTGCCCACATCAGAAGGTTCACTAGAAATGGAATTAAGTCTTAGGCTCACTAAGTCTTCTGATGCACACTGGATTTATTTGAACAGTTCATAAATACTAGAGAACAACAACACAGAAAGCATGATCACCCTCCTGCTTCCGCTTTGATCTCTCAATTTTCATATCACATATGACATATATGACACTGCCCTGTATAAAATACATGTATATATGTATACATATATAAAAAATGTACACACCATATTCACATAAGCAATGCATGCTTTAATTGCTTATTCAAAGATTCTCCATCAGTGCCTCTTCTAATGAAGCTGTGAACCTGTTACAGTAACATGAATCACGTAATAAAAGAATTTCTCCAAGTCAAAAATAGTAAAAGCAACACTGTTCAAAAAAAAATAGGACAGATGTAAAAAGTGATGAAAGAAGTATCAGACAAAATGGTTTTTTTATGCAATTCAGTGTGAATAATTCTAGATCCCAGGTATGATTTATGTTTTGCCTTTAAAGTTGTGGTGGATTGACTCCACACATCAGCTAAATCCCACAGAGCTGCTGGCTTACTCTCTTCCACCAGTGGGACAGGGTAGAGAATAGAAAGACCAAAAGTGGTAAAGGTCATGGGTTGAGATAAAGCCAGTTTAATGAGTGAAGAGGGGGAAACTACCTCCTAAACTCACCACGGGAAGGAAAAACAATCAACCACCACTTCCCACAACAGACTGATGTCCAGTCAGCATCTGGGCACTTTTCCCTAAAGCCACTTTCCAGAAATGAAGAAAGGTACATTCATCCCAGCCAGGCCTACTACAGTGCTCCATAGTGCATTGGTCCATAGGTTCTGCATCATATTGTCTGACACTTTCCTAAGAACATGCTATATCACTTTTTACAGGACCTTTGATCCTGCTTCAATGGATCGCATATATAGTTTATGTCCAACAGCCAGTGTATTTAATTGTATTCATTGTGGTCAAGGCAATACAGTACATTTCTCTACATCTCCTACTGACCTCTTGCAGCAGCCCAGCAAAACAATATATTTCAAGATGTTTATTTAGTCTGTTTTTGATTTTGTAGTCTGATGCATATGTTTATTGACCTTGCTTATCATCCTTTGAGGGCTGATACCCTTCATCTAGTCATGTGGCTGTCAGAAATGTGCCTACTGACCTATCATCCGATGTACAACCTCAGATAACCCCAATGCATTAGCCTATAAACCAGTGAGAAAGCAGCATCAGAAACATTATTGTGATGACCAGCCTGTGCTCCAACCACTCTCTCCATGTGCTGTGCCCCACCTAATTTTCACTAGGTTATTTGTGCTTCCCATACATCCCCATACATGTGGAGCATACTTCTAAATTGATATATACTATACCAAAACACAGCCAGTATTTTTTCTAACATATACTAAGAAAATACATTTTGCTGCAATTTTAGCAAGCTAAGTTGTGAGACTAAGACATGTTGCCACGTTTTTATGTTCAGAGGCATTTAAATATATATATTTACAGCTCCGTAAATGCTGATAATGATATGAATCATTGAAAGATAATTAGAGATAAATGCAGGTATAAAGCTACTTAACAAAGACTTGTATAAGTCTGATTCATATGTTTTGTATTCTTAATCTAAAGCTGAATTTTGCATCCTAAAGTGTATATCTGTGTAAGGAAAAGCATGCAAATTTTTTTTTTTTTGAAAGAGAATAATATTTTGCATCAGTAGAATTATCTTCTATTTTATCCTATTTTATTTTATAAGGCTAAAGGATCACAGGTCAACCTCCTGGTATCTGAATCTAAGGTACAAAGTAAGTGTCATTGTATTTACCACAGAAGTATCAGAGACTACATATTTCATAATGATGTAGAGTGTCGATATGCATGTTAATCCCTTGAGCTCATTAGCAACAGGTACGGGAGGATGGACATTGATAAATAGTTGCTATTCTGAAGAGAATTACTCATTATTTTATCTCATTGTCTTCATTAGAGTTTCTGGGGATCTACATTATGAAGAATAAGAGGAAAAATCACTTCTCATTTATTCAGGAATGAAGGCTCCACATTTCATGAAAAATTGCAATTTATAATTAAAAGTCAGAAAGATTCAAGATGTATATTTTCAGACATTTCTGATTGAAGTGATAATGTTCAGCCATCATTCACCAAAAGCAATTGTCTTTTTGTGTGTACCATTATATTCTCATTTTTATGACTGGCAGAGGTATGTAATCAGAAAAAATTGCAACATCAATTCTGTGACTTTTTTGTTGAAAGATTATATACTGTTAGTGTTCAGCCTGCATGTTGGGCAGACAAGGTATATGTCAATCACTGCACACTTATAGATGTTTTTTATTTCTAAAAACCAATTTTTGGTGAAAGGACACAATCTCAAATGGGCACGGAACAAACTCATTTGTATCTATGCTCTTATCCTGGATCAGTAAGAAGTAAACCACTGAAGCTCCATCTCTCCTAAGCCCACAAAATTTTAGCATTTAAAAAAAAAAAATCTCAGTGTTTGAAATCAGGAGCTAATGGCTTTTCCATGCACTACTTTAACCTGTAGGATTCTTCAGAAATTAAAGTGATACAGTTAACTAAGCTAAGAAATTTTGGGGGAACAAATAAAGTGAAGAAGAGATGCAAGGGCGTGAGCAAGGACAGGTCCTGCTTTTACATCTCTGCTGGAAGCCTCATAGTGGGTCTGTGCTGCAGCCATTGTTTATCTTTTTGGACAGTAATTTGCCTATGCAGGAGTGGAGAAGAGAGGATAAGGATTGATAAATATCCCAACAAATTTGTCTTAAAGGAAATTAAATTGTCAGTTTACATCTCTGGTGCTCATTCAGAGAGGAGTAAGACAGAAAAATATTTTTAGACTCATTGAAACCTTTGCTTTTTTTTTATCTGAAAGAACAAAAGGAACATATTGAAGGGAGCACAGCACCACAGTTGATTTTGCCAGAAACAAACTTACCTACCACAAAGAACCTGCAAATGAATCCAGGAAAATGCCACATCATATCTCTGCTCTGCATTTGCTGCCAGTGAAGCTGAGATAAGTAGTATCTCCTTCAAGGTATTGCAATGTAAGTGCTTCAGAAATGACCTCATTTTTCAAAAGTTTTATTGTTAAGTTTGAAGACTAGACAAGGTCATACTGGTTTTACATCATTCTACATGATTTAAGTATATACAAAACCATTGAAATATTACACAGCTTGAAAGGTTGCAAAAGTCATTGTGTCCGAGATACTTCTGTACTTACTGACACATCAGAAGCCAGCACTGAATATTATAGTTCATATTTCTTGTATAGCAAAGATACACTCATTTAGTATCCTTAGTCTTCAAAACTGACACTAATTTGTATGCAGCCATTCCAAAAGAGAAAGTCAACCTCAAAACCAGAGCCAGTTAACATGATAAGCCCTTAACAGAACAGAGATAAAAGGGAGCCTCGTGCCGGTGCTTTATTTCCCAGGCTATAAACGTAGCACATTACCGAGCTACAGAAAGGTGAAGTCTGCCTACAAATACTTAACTGGTTCGGGGTGAAATTTAATTAGGAGAGCATTTTCAGTTGTGTTCAATGACATTGTTACAATTAATACAGAAGACAAGGATCATTTGAGAGCCTTTCTCCATCCTCTCTTAAAAGGACATATTTCTGGTTGTGGGATGCCAGTTGCTGACACCGGGAGAGTACAGCCATGGTGATTTATAACTTGTCCCTATGTCAATGGGGGAAGTTTTTCATGTTATTTTTTTCATCATTTTCAAAACAAAAAGAAAAAAAGGTAAATTCTAGACCATAATCTGATTCTCATCTGGTTTGTTAAAGCTGAAGAATTATAGAGAAATCAAGAGTTATTTTCAGACTTATACTACTGACACTGGGAGCAGAATTTGGTACTGCGGCTGCACAATGCCATTTAAAGAAAAGTTCTCAGTAGCTAAGGAATAATTTCATTAGAAAAA
>VXBJ01007836.1:80604-99623 GCA_013400055.1 Nycticryphes semicollaris
TAACACAGTTACAGACAAGACAGTAACAGTCTAGTGGCTTTTGTTATGCAGCACAAAGTAAAAATTAAAGAACAAACTTAGCAGTGTTGCACAGGACCTCAACATTTCTTACACATACTTTTACCTTTACAAGACTCTTCTTTAGAAGTCTTTAAATGTCTAAGCCTTATAAAATAAATACTTGTATAAATACAGTTTAAGGATTAAGTCATTTTATAGAGGCAGGGTGTTCTGTTTGTTAAAATGTGACAGTTTAAGTGACACTATCAGAAAACCGCCACCAATATATCCCCAATTCATGTATGTAAAATTCCTGGCTGCTATTCTAGAGTCTTTCACAGTTCAATGGATAATATATTTTGTCTGTGGTGGAGAATGTGTGATTAAATGCAGGTTTTTGAAATCCAAACCATTTTGTTTCCAAAGTAAACTCTGCCCTTTGCAGACTGTGGGCCAGCAAGCTGTTTGCCTGGGAAGCAGTGCCCAGGTTCATACTTCAGAGTTTTGATAAGAAAGTAACAGTGACAAAGAAGTAAGTTCAGTGACATTTGTTAAAACATGCAGCTTTATACACCTATCTATCTCTGTCCACATCAGCATGTTATGAAATTAAAAGGGTGCAGTAATCCAAAATGCTGTTATTTCAGGTAACAGGTAAAACATCCCCTCACTCCTTGTCCTGGGTTTTTTTTAGACTTAGATGCTACTCTAATGTAGTCATAGAGTCATAGAGTCATATTCTTCTAACTAAGAATATCTTGAAGTTGGAAGGATCCCATTAGGATCATCGAGTCCAAATCCATGATCCTCACAGGACTACCTAAAACTAAACCCTACAACTAAGGAAGCTTTGCCAGCTGAAGCTCAACATCCTGGAGAACAAGGTGAAGAACTTTGTGGGACTGCAGGTCCTCCATGATGAGGTGGGTCTATGAGCACTGTCAGCAATGGGGAAGGGTCAGCTACAGGAGTTGAGGGCTCTGCAGCACAAGTCATGTGGGAAGTGGCTGAGGGAGCTGGGGGTATTCAGCCTGGACAATGGCTGATGATTTGACTAGATGATCTGAAAGGTCCCTTCCAACCCAGACAATTCTATGATTCTATGAATCTAGAGTAATTTATTCCATGAAATTTGGGGTGCTAAGGTTGGCATCATTATCTCCACCATCGTCAGAAATGGAGGCACAGGAGATGTCCCACCCTGCTGCCCCACTTTTCCTCCTAAAACCTGCTTTTTAAACTGGGGGCCTTGCTGTCTATTATAGTGTTAAAACAGCATAGTGTGGATGAATAATTTCTGTAGATAGAATGTGATAAAAATCAGTCTCCTTGTGGCTCACTGGCATATGTCTGAAGGCATAGTTGGGAGTGGACGGTGGCAAGAGCCCAGCTTTGATGAACTATGACACCTCTTGCCTTAATGCCCAGGAGGGTGGTGAGTACCACCATAACCGCCTACTGAGAGGGTCTCCTGGCAGTAAGGGAGTAATTTCGGCCATGTGTTTCTAAGCACCTGATTCCTGCACCCCACATTTACCCCCTCATAGAAACTGAGGAGGTTTCTGGGAGCAGTAATTGGTCAGGCAGCTCCATCTAGGGTTGTGTGCTCACCCCTGGGCAAGTCACAAAATGGGCTTAGGATTTCTGATGCGCTGTTTGTCTTTACCTACATGGGTACCTAAGATGAGATACCACAAGTAGCCTGGCATGTCATCTCAGCCTCCTTGAAAGAGCGCATCTCAAACAGAATTCATAAACTTTGGCAAATTTTTTAACTTCATAATATACTGATAGCACATTTTGTTCCATATGCAAACAGGTCACCTCTTTCAAGGAAAATAACGTTAGTGGTGATACTAAACAGAAAAGATGGAGGTCATGTCTACAGCATGCAAAATAGAGAAGGAAAAGGGGGTTAGTTAGGAAAACCCTTTAGTTGTGTGGACTCTGCTGTTCAGATGAAAAGTGATGAAAGGTAGCTTGTAATAACACAGGTACTGCATTTTACAGTACCACAGAGTATCTTCCAAAATATATGTCATAAATACTGACAGTGTTTGATAGGCACAATTACTATAATGCAGTCATCCCCAAGAAAACTTATTGCTAAAAGCTGCAGTATCACTTTTTGCAAGTAAGATGACAGTATGATTTATGGAGAACTCGTCAGCCCAATGTTTCTAAAGCTGCAAATGAGCTTTGTCATGCTATTTCTCTTCCCTTGTAAAAAGGATGCTGCTGTTTTTCCCTAACACGTTTCAACTAGTGTGAACAACTCAAAGGAAAACTAGAAAGATAATTCCACAGCAGAAGGGACAACACCAACAGATTCCAAGGACAAAATCGGATTGGATCACTTAAAGGGCAGGCTTAGACCTCCTTGCGAAAGACAGTTAGCGGCCTACCATAAAATGAGCACTTGTTCATGAAAAACCCACTCAGCATCCTACAGGCTTTGCACAGTTTCTTCTATGGAGGGACTTGTAGCTACACAGAGAGCTGCGACGGAGATTGGCCTCAGTCCTCTGCTGCACAGCCCAGGAGCTCTGACCGCAGGGTGATCCTCCCGTACCACGACCACGGGAGGATGCGAACATGTCGGGCATAGATTGGAGGGTCGATGACATTCTTACGATGTGTGTCATTGTCGAAGTTCCCCTGGAACACCTGAAGGGCGAGTAACGAGAAGGTTTAAGGCTATGTGGCTTAAGGAATAGCTGTGCTACACGTTTGACGTCCCCAGGCCACTCCCTGATATCCGTCCTGAATTTTGATCATCCGAGCAACCAGCTGACGCTGCAGAGATGCTGCTTTTCTAAGATCTGGGGATTTAATTTCATGCCAGGCAACCAGGAGCTGGCTATGAGCATGGCACACAGCTCAGATGCAGATACAGCCTTCAATTCAAGGCTTAATCTACTCCTTTTGCCAACACCCAGAGCCCCACTCTAAAAGCTACATAAAAATCATTAACATTTAAAAAAATTAAATGTCTTTACTTGGCATTTGTATCACATCAAATTAATCCCAGGAGATCGTGTTATTGTTTCCAACAAAATAACATTAATAATTAAAGTTAAGAAGCATTTTTATTGTATCACTTACAAATGCAGCTTGGATGCACCTATATAAACCCTTGAAAAGTTAGTGATTATCAAGGATACTATCTTCTTCTGTCAAACAAAAGTCAGCATATGAACTCAGGGCATTGGTTTCGTCATCAAATTAAAAAATCCCAACACGGTACAGTGCATGTTACAATGTTATTTCGACTGGTGCAGGTTAACCAATACATAAGTGAGTTCTTAAACTTCTGTCTGTGTTAAAACAACGCTGGATTTTTCCCCTGGCAGCCACTTTTTAAATTCAATGGCCACAGTGCCGCTTTTTTGGCAAAATGATCAGATTATTCTCTGGGGATATTTTCAGTTTTTATGGGAAATGTGCATTCTCTTCAAATGTCAGCCAATTCTCTTTTTATTTGTAAAAACTGCATTTGATGGCTTTTCGACTTGAAATGAATGAGTTTTGTTTGCATCATGCAGAGAAGGAATATGGACCTCCTGAAGAAGTGCTTTTATGACTGAATTAGTACAGAATGACAAGTTTTCTGGAAGCTCTTGGGGAAAATGTCAGAGGGCAAATTCAGAAGAGGCTGATCAACTATTTTAGCTCTCAAGCTGGTTCTTTCGTGACATATTTCCAAAGCAGCACTGTATGAAAAACTTCACTTTTTGGTCTTTATGCTGCACCTTTTCTTTGAATTTCTAAAGCTTCTCTCAAGTGCTATCAATTGGCATCTCAAACAAAACGTGTATCTTCCACAAGTGGTGCTTTTTCATGAGTGATAAATTTCCCTTCTCATCTGGCATCTCACTAACACAGAGATGGGCATGTTAAAGCACCTAGGAGTTAAGATGGATAAAATTGCAGACAGACTGATCACAGAAACAACAGCACTGTGAGTTGAAGGAAAAAAACCCCACATTTACCACAGGAAAAATTGTTTATTCTCCAGTGTTGATTACATGAATCGCCTGGAGCTTAGGCTAACAAGGTTGCACCTGAATTTGAGTTTAATTTGTGGCAATATA
This sequence comes from Nycticryphes semicollaris, assembly GCA_013400055.1. Lineage (NCBI taxonomy): Eukaryota > Metazoa > Chordata > Aves > Charadriiformes > Rostratulidae > Nycticryphes > Nycticryphes semicollaris. The sequence goes on from VXBJ01007836.1 coordinate 84,699, forward strand.
GCATAGAATAAAAGGCAGTAAACTTATGAGTAAATTTACAGACTGGTATCCCCCAATGTATAATATGCAGCTAGGAAAGCTTAAAAGTAATTTTTTTTTTCCTTTGGCTTTTGTGCATGCATGCAATATATCTGTTGATTGCGTTCTCCTACCCTGCCAGATGATAAGCAATGCAGAACTGCAGACAATTCTAACTGCAGAGCTGCTGAATAATTCTTTTACTTTCTATTTTATTTTCCCTATGTAAGATGTATTTCAAAGATAACATTTAATTGAAGGCTTAGAGCAAAAAATGTTGTTGAACAGAGGAACTCATTTACAGCCCCCGTGTTTGTTTTCATAGCATATAGCTATGAGAAATAAATAAAAGTATGTGACGCAAGCCAAGCAACAAATACAGCTGAGCAACGTAGGATTATGTAATTTACTCAGAACAGGAAAGTGAGAATTAAATCTTATTTCTAACTCATACATGATTTCATTGGCACTTGAAGCCAAACTCATCTGTTTCAGAGGTTAATTTATGCAAATCTGAAATTTGCCTTCCCTTAAAATTCAAGATTCACTTTCAAGAAATTGACTAAATGTGCTGGATCAGAAAAAAGATTTTAGGGAAATTCGTCAGATAGTAAGGGAAGCTTTGTCAGTATCCACAAATGTGACCTGCACGCAATATATATCCTAAGAGAATATTTACCAGATGTTTTTGCTGTGGTTGCATGGCAAAGCTCTTATGGGGAAAATATATTCTTTATCACTCTTTATTTTACTTCTGCTTAAATTCACTAATGGAGCCAAGAAACTTGGAGAGTGTAGAGAGGACAAAGGACAAAAAATGGACATCTGACTTATCAGTAGAAAAAAACTGTTTGTGCACCCACATGCAATTTCTCTTTAATTACCTGCTGCTTTATGCCCAGTCCATATTAAATGAACTACCTAAACAATTAAAAGCTCTTAAAGAGCCAGTAACCTCAAACCATAAATATTTACTCCGTGCATTTCTGAGAAGTTTGTTTCAGTATGCAACATCTCTGAAGACTGTAACAATTTATAAGCATTCAAGAAGCTGATGCTGCAGTTATGTTGATACATAGCTCTATGTAGTTTTTCAGATGAAAAAAAACCCAACAGCCCAATATTATTAAAACCCACGCTGATTAGTGCTCAAGGAATAAAGAACAGAGTGCAAGTTATTAATAAGTCAGTGCATAAAGCCAGCAGATATCTTCATATTGTGTTCTGGGTGGGTACAGATCTGGTCCTGCCTTAGAGTGAAGTGGCAAGGTGGTCACCAGCACAGAAGAATGTCCTTTTGCAAATTATTAAATGGACTAAGTCCCTTCAGCCTGAAAGAAGGTGTGATAGCTGTCTATGAAATGATAAGTGGCATGAAGAAAGTCAATAGTGGGCAATAATGTGCTGTCCCCTTGTCACAAGCCACAAGAAGACAAGAAAGAATAGCAGGTCCTGAGCCACCTAAGGGTCACAGTTCCCCATTCAACAGATAACTAAACTGTGGCATTGTTTCCACAGACTTTAACTACTACTGTTAAAGATCAGATAAAATGTTAGGGGCAAAACCAGCAGGTGGTATTAAAAATACAGATAGAAGGAAACCAGAGGCTGGGAAGGTAAAACCGTATTATTTATTATTTATTTTTCTAGGCATCTGCTACAGGACAGTCCCTCCCCTGGACAGGGCTTCTGCCTCACCCAGCCCAGTGGCTCCCATGTTACAAGGTGCCTGTGTTGGTAAAAGTCAACTGGAGCTCCTGTATTTTAACACTCCTGTTGTAGAACATTAAAGATTTTACAGTGGATATATCTATTTTTATAAGTCTGCATACTTGAAAGGTGTAACTTGCTAAAACATTTACTCAACACCTTCAGCAAGTTTACACATACACACCCCACACACATATGTGTAGCTCCTCTGTAGCTTAGTCTATTATAGCTGCTATTAAAATAAAAAAGAAGAAAAATCCTGCTGTTGAAATTTTAAGTAGGATAACATATTTTATGATCAGTTCATGCAAAAGAGAATGAAAACCTGAAACATATGTACTGATATTCTCTGCAAAAAAGATTTCTGAAATATAAACAAGTCTTCTATATAATTGTGTCCAACAAGCAATTTGGATGTCTTGCCTTCAAACATTAACTGAGATTTTTCAATAGTGTTGATTTTTCAATAGTATTTTTCAAAAATGTGTTTTACAGCATAAGCAGCAAATCTGAATAAAGACAATGTAAGTCGATCCATATTTTAAAAAGAAAACTATTGTGTTTTTTATGATAGAATACTTTAGAAGAAATACCTGAAGAAGAGTAGCTTGGGAAAAGTGGAATTTATTACAAGTGATGCTTGCTTTCCTCCAAATGTAGAGCTGGAAACCAGGTTTTAGGGCACATCCATTAACAGGTGGCTGCAGTGGGAAAGACTGTTTGTAGTGCTGTCAATGGATGCATGAGGAGGAAGAAAATTCTCTCCACAGAGAATCTTTCTGGGTATCTCATCTTGCAGAAACATAAATTGCATGAACAGTCTGAATCAGCCATAGAATTATTGGTCTCTGCTATTTATGATAATGGCTGAAAGTTCAGACTTCAATCTTCAAGCCTTAGATGGTGAAGTCACTATGTTGTCTCCTGTACCTGAACCATATGTTTTCATTATGAGCAGAATATTTTAAACATGCTATTTAATGGAACATTTAATCCTGATTATATTATAGGCAGTTTATTTTAAAAGAATAGCTACACCAAGCTTCTCTTTGAAGTTTGTTTCAGTGCACATCATCTCAATGTTTGGACAAAGGGTGCACTGATCATTTCAAATCTAAAAAAAAAAAAAACTGCATGAAAAATAATTTTTGACAGCTATATTCCTCTATTTTGGAAATATTTTATTTCTTGATTAGTGTTCATTGAAGAAGGCTTGCTTAAGCAAGAGAGGAAATTCGGGAATTTGCAGATTTGAACAGACCATTTACTTGCTTTAAAGCTCTTTTTTCTTGGTGGAATAAATCTTTTCACCATGATGTGAACAACTCCAGGCAAGAGATGGTGGAAGATGTCTTGGGTTCTCACCAGAAACAGACCTGCAGTTTATAAGCATATTCCATCCTGTGGAAGATGCTTTCCACTCTAAGAGACTAGGTGGGGTTTTTTACTAATATACACTTGTAAACATATATGTATGTGTGTGTGCACATGTATTTTTGCAGTCAGTAAGAGGAGGAAAAGGATTTTTTTTTCTTTTTTTCCAGATGATATACATAAAACCTCTGTGGGTGCATGTAAATTTTCAGTTTCTGATCTTAGCCATCTTCATTTCTTCTTCTTCACCAAACACTTCTCTCTTGACTGGCTGAAGAGCCAGAAGTTGGTTGGCCTGCAATGGATAGCTATGGATAGTTATACAAAAGGGTCCGGTGTCAGGAGAAGCACTAGCTTCCTCCCCTCTTTGCTGATACTTGAATAAATGATTGTATCATATGACCTTTATTATTTTTTCAATTTCAGAATAGGTATCTTGCGAAACATACTATCGTATTCTTGTTATTTTTTCCACTTGATCTATCTACTGTTGTACTAAAGTGGGAATTTACTCCACTGTACATACAAGAGCTTTATGATATAAGATTCAAAGTCAAGCAAAAAGAGAAATATTTTGAAGAGCAACCTCCCTCTAGAAATGCTTGTATAAATTCAAGGTAGGGACTTATAATGAGAAAAGTAATTAATGTTAATATGAACATGTTGTCTTCCTTCATCTCTAAATGTGGTACAATGAGAGTGTTATGCGTGCTGGAGGCACAACCTAGAATTAGTATAACTAGATCTTTATCTAATACAAATTGTGTTAACTCAGCTGGAAGTGATAGAAGTCATAATTTAAACCAATGTAGAAAAAAAAATAGTGTTAGATTAAAATACTCTTTTAAATACTATATAATAATAACGACAACATCGACAACAACAACAATAATAATAATATGTTCTTTAATGTGCCACATATGTAGATTATATGTAGGAACTGAATCTATCAGTGTAAACTAGGTGTTATGATAATTAAACTCAACATAGAAAACACATTAGCATATCTAGCAGAAAGATTTTTAACCTGACATGTTCTAACTTTTCCTTTATAAGTAAGGCTTCTGTCTTCCATTGCTATGGAAACTAACTAGACATGCAAAGCATGTAGCTTATAACTGGTTCATCATTTTGTGCACAAATCCAGTGGCCATTTGCATACTGGACATTGTCTACCTGCAGTTAATTGCGCTGCTGATGGCTACTAATGACTGGCAGTGCTGCAGACTGCCAGAATCCTTTAGGCTACTTTCAAGTGTTCTCATCTTATTTAAAAAAACCCAGCCTCTAAAATGCCATTTGACATTGCGGCTAGACTTGAATTATCTACAGCAGGCCGTGCAATTTATAAATCACATGTGGAATATGATTAAAAACCAAAAAGTCAAACTTGGCTTGGGTGTCCTTAGCTTTGGAGGCACAGTGAGCTACTGACCTCTAGTTGAGAAAAATAAGATAGCTATTAGCTCTGGATCTTTTTCTAAAATATATTTTCTTCCCTCTTGCCAGCCTGCAATGTAATTTATTTTGCTTCTTGAAGAAAACAGGAGAAGCTTTCATATTTTCCAGGCAACTCATTCAAACTATTTAAAGTGAATGAGAAAGGCTCAGCTTTTTAGACTATTTTTCCCCCAGGTACCTTTTCGTCTGTATTCATAGAAGTTCAGCACAAATATGAACTCAAATGACCAGCTGTTAAAAAATCAGAAGACAAACAGGAACTGCAGGAGCCACTGTTACAATTTTTCCATTTGAAATGGTGCAGAGAGGAAAGCTGAATATTGTATTTCCTTCTGTTTGAGACAACTAATTTGTGTAAGATTGATCAAAGGTATGGGCTGCACATAGGGCAGCTGTGAATATAAGATACCAAAATTATTTTCTTTGATAAAATTACTTCAGAAATGATAAAGCAGCAGAATTTAACAACTTCAGGAATTCACTGAGATCTGCTGATACATTTGGACTCTTCCTGTAAACAGCTGAACAGTGATATGCTCAGAACCAGAAAGGATTAAACTCTCAGCTCTTAGTTCAATGTGCTGTAAAGTCATAATATTAATTCACAAATATTATTACCAGTCTACCTATATATCCATAATTTCTATGTGTGAGACATTCTTTTTATTTTTGTTTTTCAAAAATGTCAAACATCATATTTTGTTAGAAACTTAAAAATATTTATTTTTCTTTCTTGTGTTTCTTTCCCTGAAAGTTTTGGGAACTATCTCCTAAATTATTGGATGACTGTACAAAGCTCACAGGATGAGCACAGGATGAGGAAATAAGAAATCTATATATTCTATCCTTCATAGAAGAAATCAATATTGTCAAGACATTAATAAATAGAATGAAAGAGCGTAAATTATAAATAATTTGTATTTGCTGTTGTTGATAGTTGCCATTATCTTTTTATCATCCTTCTGTATCTCCAGGGGACAGAAGGAACATTGCATGAAAGTTTCACTTTGCTGTGAAAACATGTTTTCTTCCACAATGTTCTTGCATTTTGGGCCAAATCTTGTACCTTAACTTAAGCTAAGGAAGTTGTTGTGGAACATAGAATCATGGAATGGTTTGAGTTGGAAAGGACCTTAAAGATCATTGAGTTCCNTTCCTCTAAAGGCTGCAACACCTCCACCTGTCAGCCTGTCTTCGTAGGAGATCCTGTGCTAAGATGTTGCTATCAGACAGGACAAATGATGCTATTTTTTTTCTGCTCCTCACAGATGAGACATATCATTGCTTTTTTTTTGGCTGATTTTATTTTTCATTCCTATTTTTTTTTCCACTGTGTACAGGCCAGAGTGTGGCCAGTATTTCTGGTGCTATATACATCCAGTGGGCAAATCCCATCAGAGCACACTGCATCGATACACACCTTACCGGTGTGGTGAGAAGGGTTTGGTGTCAGACTGGAAGGTTTTACTGGGTGATGTTCCATGCCTCTGGCAGTATGCAATTTATGTATTGTCAGTAATTAAATGGATGACAAAAATAGATTTGTTGTTAAAAGTGCAGATGTGGCCAAGCTTTTCCTGTTTCGAAAAGTGGGATCAAAATTCAGAGTAGTCTTGATAAATTGGAGAAACACGCAGAAGACGAATAACACAATTTAGTAATGATGAGCAGCAAGCCAAACCTTATGAAGTCATAACCACTGTCACAGGTGCACTGTGGAAAATGATGGAGCAGGCAGCATTAAGATAGCAACACTATAGACAAGCTTGGGAAACCACACTTCAGGAAGAGCTGGTCCAAGCAGAAAGATCTGAGGTTAAGAAAACATACCCTTTTGAGGAAAGACTGAAAGAACAAGGATAGTCCAACCTTCTCCCTCCCAACCCACCAAAAAAAAAAAAAATCGAGAATAAACAAGTTAACATGTTTCAATCAAAACAAACTGTCTGAAAAGAGGAAGGTAAAATCAGTTTTTATGTTGGCTGAGGACAAGGCAGATGTAGTTCAGGGAGGGTGATAAGCAGTCTTGGCATCTTTAAGGATATTTAAATACTGGAATAGACTACTTTTATAGTACAATTTTTATCACTGGCTGTTTCTAGAAACATTAAATAATAAACTGATGCAGAATGGTGCAGGCTGTGAGCATTGTGTGAGATGAAGGACAGGTGAATGAATTAAGCCTTAGTTCTAACGATGAACTGTTTGCTCCTACTGCTAGGGTGGCAGGAAGGGACCTGGGGGCTCTTTTCTGCTGAGAAGACCTCAGAAGGGGTGGTAGGAAAGGAGTGTAATCTCTTCATAGGTCAAGAGGTATATGTTTAGGTGCTGTTTTGAGACCCCCTCCAGTCCCACCTGTTACAAAGTTCTGTCGTGTTAAGCTGATGTTTCTGGAATGTCAGACTCCACCACTGGAATTTTGACTCAAAGTCTGAGGTCTAGACTTGTATCAAGTAATCCAGTTTGTTTATTTCATACGAATTTTAATTCAGAAGTTATAACTTCTAATTTCCAACTAAGTGTATTTGATCTCATTCTGCTTCTAATTGCTTTGGATTTGTTAAAGAATCATAATAAGATGCATCTATTTTATTCTTAGGGATGTTAATTAATATGGGAAGTGAGATGTTTTAATAAGACAATGATTAAGAGTTTTCCATTGTTCCTAATGGACTGTGCATATAACAACTAACAATCCAGATGATGATGAAAGCAAAACGAATTTAATTGCCTTGGCAAATGTTATAAACAAGTGCAGATTGGAACAGTACTGCTAAATGAGAGTGAATTTTGTTTCAGATCAGCTTGCAATTGTTACTGTGTTTCTCACCAGAGACTTGAACACATTTGTTCCCTTTTTTCGGTAAAATGAATGCAACAGTTCACTAATGGAAGTTTGGCTTGGAGAAGACATTTCTTTCACAGTAGATCTTTTGCTTCTGTTTTTAAATGCCAGGGATTTAAAATGGGATGTGTACAGAGTACTGAAGTGGCTATCTGTCATTTATATTGAATGCATTTATGGTACGTCTGCGAAAGGTGAGTTGTTTGTTTCCAATTTTTATCTGACAACCAATTATAGTAGACACATCCATAATCATTGGTGTCAGGACCTTTTCAGTTGGATGGCTAAAATAACTGATTTTGTTTTCCCTATCTAAAATCCTTTAGAATTTGATGGTGAAAACTCTCAGTACAGGATAAAACCATAGGGAACTGCCATTTGGCTTTTAAGAGCGGGAGTTTACAGTGCTATCTTTGAATAATCTTACAAAGGTGTCAGTCTATGCCGACACACACATACAGTTATGTACATATTTAAACTAGTAATTTAGGAAAACTGCTGCACATAAACGGTTGTACCTTTGATCAATCTTTTTAAATCAGTGAAATTTAAGAGATATGGTTGTCTAAACCCTTCATCAATAGATCTACCTGTACTCATACACCACTATCTATTCATATGACAAGTTTTCTTTCTCATAACTTCAAGAAATTAATTGAATGGGCCTATACAAGGGGTATTATTTTTTTTTTACTGAAGAATTTTTTTTATTCTAAGAAAAATAAGTGCAAGTAGGAACATTTATGACCCAGAGTACAGATGTTAAGAACACCAGATTTGAGACATACTTTACCAGAGATATTGGGCACCTGGCATTTTTATTAACATATCTTTTATTTCAGCCAGACATAATCTCACTAAGATATTTAAGAAATAATTGACATTTTTTTCAGCTTGCTTAATGTTTCTCTTAAGCACTGCATATGCTGTAATCTCTTCCTTAACATATAAGCAGGTATTTGCAGTATAAAAGTGTTATACAGTTTAAAGGAAAAGTATAGTGAATAATATCCTAAATAAGAAAAGAAAAGTTAAATGCTTCCAGGTAAATCAATTAGCAAACCTAGACTTTCTCTACACCTCTCATTAAACATTTGCAAAGGAAGTTGTGAAACTTTTTACGTTTTGTATTCATTTAATAGTGCAATAAAAAATAATCTTTCCATTGGGTATTTGAAAACTTAGTGATTCATTTCCAGGAAAAAAATAATCCAAAATGGCTAGGTAATAAGGTACACTAAAGATGTGCTTTACAGAAAATTACAGAAAATAATGCATGCTTATGAAAATATACACTGAGACATTGTTTTTGAATATACAAATAAACTAAACTGCTATTTATATACCTTCTCCTCTAGAGTTAAAGGAAGAAATAATTCCAATAAATGGTGAACCATAAAGTTTTATGTCCCATATTTAACAGCATTAAATCAGGTGCATTGCCCTGATAGGTATGATATTACTGCACTGTGAATGTCACTGTGTTATATGACTCTTTTTTATTCACCTTGACTTTCATCTGTGGGATCCTATGCATATGGAACCCCATAAAGCAGTTATAACCTGCAGGCTTCCAGCACTAGAGTTACTACAGATGTAGACTTCTGTAAATGCAACTGAAATATCAATTTGCTTTACCTTATCCTTCTTTTGTTTTTCATCTTGGTATATGATCCAATGCTCCCCGTCATTACTGTAAGCAAGCTTGTAGGACCCAACAAATTGCACGTGACCAAAATCTTTAGCTCCTTGGGTAATTATGCCAGTGATTTTTGTAGGGACAAGGAGATCAACCTAAACAAAACAAAACAGGAATAAAACAAAACACAGGAGAACGTAATTAGAACAGTTTCTGTTTGCAGTCTGACTTTCCACGACAACAAAGCAAAATGTGACATCGTTTGCTGGTAGTTCTTGGATGCAGGCAGGAAAACCCAAGGTAGTGAAAAAGCCCTTCAGTGCATGGTGAGAGAGGACACAGCCTCAGAGCGGGTGTTGCAACCGTGCCCGTCATATGCTGGCACCATAGGCAGTAACTTTCCTTCTCTAAGTTTCAAGTCAATTTACTTTTGTTTCATGCTTTTTGCTTATTCTTCATGTCAACTAATGGTGCAACAGGGTTAATCTCATCCTTCTTTCCATTCTGCTCGGTGTCATACATGGCACCAACAACACAGCAGTCTCCACTGCAAATAGTTTGTAGGCAAAAAGTCTTCCCAAGTGCTCCTAATAATCAGAATACAATACACCAGAAGTTGATTCTCCAAGTGCCTTTCAATTTCCTTTGCAGTAACGGTATCCATGCTTTACTAAGTCTTTTAAAACATTTGTGGTCACACTTCTTTTCCTGCTGAACCTTTCTGCTCTCTTTAAGCCTTTATTTCTTTTTCTACTTCTAAAGCTCTGACTTTTTCATTCCTTGATTTTTTTGAGTTTTTTATTTTATAATCTTAGCACAAGACTGTTAAAAATGCAAGGCAGGAATCTTAAAGCCTAATAAAATCTAAGCTTTCAAGTGGCTTTCACATGGGTCAGCACATCTGTGATCAGTTCTTTTGAACCAGAACCCCACACTGAATATAACAGATTTGGGCCAGATGCCTTGGATTAAAATGATCAAGGAACAGAATACAATAACAGAAGTGAATTGACCTAATAACATATTTTTAGAGAAAGAATGGAGGCGTTGAGTTCCCTGTCAAAATTGACATTTTCTTGAAATGTGAAGGTAAATCTGAGACTTCATTCTGTGTCCTCCAGCAAAGTGGCAAGCCGGAAAAAAAAAAGGTAGATTTATTTCAAACAATAAATGGCTGTGAAGCAATCGGCATTTTTAATATTGTCTGTTAAATCAGGCAAGAGAGACTAACACTAAAAATATTACAATAAAATGAGAGAAGTGCTGAACTCCATGAGAAGATGTGCAATATGCTTTACAGCAAAAAATTAAAAGGAGAAAGTGAAGAAATAAAGAATCTCTAGCTGATCCAATGCTGAAGAACCAGTCTTGTGATTTAGGGAAGCTGAGGGCTCCTGAGCAACCAGATTTTGACTGGATGTGGGGCAAGACAGAAGAACATATGTGCTACCAAGCATAAGAAATTAATCATGAGAAGGTACAATAAACAAGCAGCAGTCAGCTAGTCCAAGCCAACGCCTTTGAAATACGGACACTACAGTTTGCACCCTATAAAGAAGAAAAGACAGAAAAGTGTAAGAGTGCAATTGTAAGAAGAGAAGAGAAAAAATGATTCTGTAAAGCAATCAGACAAGGAAGACTGGAGACCCCTACCCCAACATTTGAAGACAGGTAGAAATTAATGAGTAGCAAATCCTGTTAAGAAAAGGAATAATTTTCAAAGCTTCAGTACTGAAATACTAGGGTAGAAAGTGGAAAATGTCATTGTCTGCAGATGGCCTAAGAGTTTTGATTCTACCAGAATGAATTAATTCATTGTCATCTGATAGCAGCAATGTTGCTCAAAGGAGCACCCCAGAATATAAGGGAAGAATCCTTGGGAAGCCAAACTACTTTTGTTTTCTCTTTGCTCAATGGAGAGAGACGGGAACTCAACCAATGATCACTCAGAGCAGGAGTCTGCTTTGGATGCTCTAATGGACTGATTGAAGGGACTTCTTTCTTCTGTACAGAGTGTAGCGGGGTTTGCTTCCATAGCCTAAGTAGACCTTTGGGAAATGAACACTGCTAATTAATACAAGTCTTTCATGAATTAATAAACACCTGGTCTCCAGACCTTGCTTCCAAATATTTTGGAGTCTAAATGAATAGCCTTTTTTTTTCAGAAAGGTTGATCTGGTAAGGAATCACTAATTGGTCCATGCTTCCAGGCAGCATTTGAACTAAACATTTCAGAGTCAAGTATAGATTCTCTTTATAAATAAGTTTTAACATTAGCATTTTTAAGTATAACCTCTTTTTAGCACAGAATGTTTTTTATACTAAAAGTTAATATCTCTCCTGTTAGCTTGAAAAAAGGCCTCCATAAAAAAAGTTGTGTATTTTTAAAATGTTGAAAGAAATGTAAAAGGATTTCACAAATATTTAACATGGCCGTGACACTTGGAGTATTTCTCATTAAAATTCAGATCAGGGAGGAAAAATTCTCATTAAAATTCAAGGGATTTCAAAGGTAAAATCACAATAAATCTTTATTATCACATAGATCCAGTGTTAATAAAAATGTCCTAGTAACAATTGTTTTGTGCTTATAGGATATATCCAATGGCCTTGTATTCTTGTTCAGAAAAATGATGTGGGAAGCTGAAAGGTAATTTAGCACATGTTCAGTCTTTTTCTGAAAGACTTGCATAGCACCATGTAGAATATGTTTATGTGTGTGTGATATTTTAAAAAAATGAAAAAAAAAAAAAAAAAAGGAAATGATGAATAGACATTGTCTTTTCCGGGTCTTGACAGTAAGGACAATACATATTGCTGGAGATGGAGGAAAAGGATAAAAGAATATAGCACCAACACCTCCATCTCATACTTTAGTATCTTATTTACTTATTTATTCATAAGATGATGAGAACCCTACAGGCAATAAGGATTGCTATTAACCTAGTATTAAAGAAATATAGCTTTGATGCTTTATTACCTTCTGTAAAGGGTTAACAACCTTGTTTTCACTCCTTTCATTGGAAGTGGTTTAGAAAAAAAAACTTTACCTCCCGTTTCTAGGCAAAACATCTGCATTAAAATAGCTTAAATGTAAGTCATAACTTCTCATCAGGATGCAGAACACATTTATTCAGTTAGTGCAGATTGCAAGTAACAGGCAATCAAACAAATTACCAGGGAGAGAAGTTGAATTAACACACAACCACTGTGTACTCTTCAAAGCTGAATGTGATTAACAGGATCAGAATGTGACTTTGGCTTTTTCAATGCAGCAGAATGTAGAACGAGGTAGAGGCAATTAGTCTGCGACTGATAGGATCATTAGCTGGTTACAAGAAGAACCATGGTTTACAGTTTAATGTACATTTCTACAAGCAGCTGATCAAAAAGCCGTTTAACATCTTGTGTCTAAAAGAACTCTCCTGGGCTATAGCTGCTCCCTTTGTATATATCTGTTTCCCACCTTTCTTCAGATGTTAAAGATGATTTAGTGTGATTTGGAGGAGAATTAATTTAAGAAAAGCACAAAGACAAATCCACCTGGATAGGAAACATTTTTAATGAACCACTGTATGGATGCACGGTATGAACTATGTGTCATTGTGCAGTTAAACCCGGAGGGACTACTACTTGTACTGTACCTAGGTCTTCTTCACCAGGAGAAAACTGTCACATGCATGCTCTGATCTTGCTCAGAGTACTGTGAAGCTAATAAAACTCAGCTTTTATCCTCTGACTATGCAGATGTGCCCAGTCTTTGTATAGGCACCTGAACTCCATTAGAACTTCACTTCAGAGACATAGAGAGACCTTCTACCTGGCAACATTCATTTCTCCAAAGGGCAGGTAACTAAGGATGAGACTCTTGTAGACATTTGGGACAGCTGCCCCTAAACCATTTTGGATCTACAAGCAGTAAAACTGCATTTGCATGCACTGTGCTTAAGCACAGCTATATGGCTTCTGGACTCGAGGTTGTCCTCATGGTGATGTCCTCAGAACCTACTGGCTTGGGTCTCTGTTACATCAGGAAGTTTAGTACAAATGGAGTAGATGTGTCATGAAATAACAGCCATAACTTTCTGAGCATCTCCTCCCCACTCCCAATATACCTTTTCCCTCTTCTACACACTTGGTGGAAACAGAACAATTTCAAGGAATTTGCTGGGACTCTTAAGGAGGCAGAACTGCACATGAATGATAAGTCGTGCATGGACAGGACTCAGAAGATGAAGTGGGTAGCTTTCATGAGATCACATGTCGAAGATGAGGGACTGCACAGCTCCAGCAGTCTCTCCAGGAACAGAAACACAGATGGAAACTCTGGGTTACAAGAAGACAAGCCTCAAGAAAACAAAATTGCAGAAGTCTCTAGCACCTCAGGCATTGAGGAGATGGATGGTCATATCTGTCAAATAGCTCTGGGCTTGACTGGCTGGGGCTGAACCATGATGACTCCCAGAGGTGCTTTCCAACCTCAACCACTTTACGGTTCTCTGATACCCAGCAAAACCAGATGCACTGCCCAAAGTATTAGGAAACCAATAGACACAGGTAGGCTGCTTTTATACTGACAAGCAGCACAGTGCAAAGGCTGCAGATCAATAAAGCAAAACAGCTGATGTGGAGAAAAGGATGTCTACACAGTGTGTGCTGCAGGGATTTTACTTCCAGCTAGTCTGGACCAAATTTTGAAGCATGTGTTTTGGCTTAATTTAATCTGAAAGGAACCCATTTCATGCTCTGTGAGGATACTCCATCATGTGAACTGAACCATGAAAAGCAAAGACACTCTTTAAAAATAAAGCACTCTTTATCTACACTGTAATGTTCAAGGAGAAGAAAGAGCCCTCAGAATCCAGGGGGCACAGGGACCAATTTTGCAATAAAGATGATGGTAAGATGTCTCACTTGACTTTCATATGTACACCTCTTCATCTCAGGACATACAATCTTGGCTTCAATTTAATGTTGCAAAGGAGAGAGATGGGGTGGAAGATTTCAGGAGTGCTGAGGGTTAAGGTTAGTTCAATAAATCTTTTTAATAAATAAGTGAACTGTTCAGATATTATGTTGCTTCTCCTAGTATAGCTAATCCTACATCCAGCTTTTTATTTTATATAACTTTTAAGACACCATTTTTTCTGCCAGGTTTTCTTTTTTTTTACCTTTGTGAGGTTTGTGGACAGTTTTTTTTATCATTTGTTGCCAGATAATGCTGATGAACTTCTGGTTAGTCCTACTCTATTTGGCAAATAAAGGAGTCCCTCGGACTAAAAGCACCAGGGATCAAAAATAAAGAGACCTGGATCCAACGTAGGTGAGAACAGGAGGGAAGCACTGCCAAGGTAGGGGTAGAATTTACACTTAAAAGATTGGAAAAAGGCCTGAATGGTCTCCAGCTGCTGCTTCAACAAGGTGCAGATCTATTTGCAGACAAAGTCTGTAAAGTCTAGCAAGATGTCTCGGACATTTTTGTGACACTTAATGTAATGTTAGAGACTCAAGATTATGGCAGAGACTCGTGGTTGGGCTGCTGAATCCCACCAAGACATTTACTCTTCATGTAAGACCTTGTGACTCCTGTGATTTTTCCAGGGTAAACTGGCACACTCAGATAGTTGCTATCTTCACACAAGCCTAAGAAAAGGAGGGACAGGCTTACAGTGTCTACAGCATAAAGGCAGAACTGCAGCTCCCCTTATCTTATGCATCAGATGTGGGCACTTAGCATTCTCCCCCCTGCCTAAATGCTGGAGATAAAAGGAAAATTGGTGATGGTACAGTATGTTTACCACAGACATACCACAACTCTATGTTTCTAACAATATTACAGCAGCATTTCTTGTTTGTAAACTATGAAGCTTAACATTTC
>VXBJ01007836.1:106950-126078 GCA_013400055.1 Nycticryphes semicollaris
ATAAAACAGCAAATTGGTTCGTTTTACCTCAAACCAAGACAAGCTTTGTGGAAGGCCTGACAAAACCAGAATTTTTCAGTCAGCTTCAAGCCTGTGGGAGATGTTGTGATGCACCCACTTTCATACTTCCGTGGTTAGAAAATAATTTCAAATACATAAATCAATGAAATAAACTTGAACATCTACCAATTGAATCTACCAGGAGAAAGTGTATACAAAAACCCGTCTTAATGTAAATTGACTTCTAGTAGAAAGCAAAGCACTACATTGGCTAGCAGACAGAAATAAAGCATCTCAGGTTTCTCAATGCTAAGTAGAGTTTTCTATCTAAATTCAAGTAACAAATTACCATTATGCAGTTTACAGATTTTTACACTGACTGCAAGTAGATGTTTATCACTCATGCATTGCAGTTCCATGGAGTGGACTGTTCCCTGACTATTTGCTCTGTAGGCAGCAGAAAATATACCTCTATTACTGTAAAGCAAATCAGCGGTAATTTGTGTACTGACTTGCAAGAGATTATTGTGCTTATATCAGATGACTCAGTGAAAGAACATAATTTTCAAATTTGATATGGCATCCAGTATTGAAAGTGTTCATTTTTTCTCACAGAAAACTGTATTTTAAAAAACACAAGCATTACTAGCATGTTTATATTTTTAGAGCAACAGCATCAGAAGCATTTTTCCTCACTGAGCGATTTCCAGCAAGTCTTCACAGAAAGGACTTGCCAAGGCCAGGTTAAAAAGACATTCCTAAGGTTATACCTACAGTGGACATAACCGTCCTGCTTATCCCAAATGTCATGTTAAACTGATCAAATTAAGGGCTTTGCGGAACTGGGTGAGAATATTCTGCTCCAACCAAGCACTGCATTGCATTTCACAGCAGCCCCAAAAAACACAAAGAAGGGCCCAGTTAACCTTCTTTATGTCTACTAATGTGCCCACCCCCACAAGCTTCAGCGAAAACCTTGGCAATAGGCATGGCATGCAGGTACAGGCATGACAGATCCTGAACTCACAAGAAATTACCAGCTCAGGGAACTTGACTTTCTATATTACAGGCCAGAGGTCTCACCCCAAAACTACAAAATCATCCTCCAGGACTATTGAGGTTAGATATTTCAGCCCTTTTAAACTGCAAAGCTGTGGTCAAGCCACATGAAACTTTTCCTGCACACACTTTTGATCTTAGAAGGATCTTGCTGAACTGAAGGTAAGAAGGTTCAGATAAGCACTTAGAGATTACCCTGATTTAAAATTACTTTGGAACTCTCCATGGTAAATGGTTCATACTCTATCCGGAACAGGAACAACAGGAAAGACTGGAAAAAAAAGAGGAAATATCTACTATAAAAAGTCAGTGCTTTAAGTGCCATGGAGTTGGTTGTAGTTCTGTGGGTGAAGAAAATAACTCCAAAATTAACAACAAAACAGCTAATATATTAATTCCCAGTATTTCCAGAATTACAAACACAATTGGGTTGTATGAACCCTGATACTATCTGCTGTATTTAGTAATCTATTTCTGAGGTGGAGATGATGGTCCTATGATGAAGCACATTTTTTACTTTGGTTTGAAAGAAGTAGTTGGCATGTATGTCTGCAATTGTACTGGAGCACAAGAGCATGAAGGTCAGAGGGTAAATTAGAGCAGAGTGTCTGGACTTTTCAAATTATCTTCTCTGCATTTCTTTACTTCTATTTTTGATTACACACTCAACTGCAGAAAAAGAACCTTAGAGAAAAGCAGTTTTATTTTCCTTGTCCCAGTAATGCACACTTAAAATGGGCAATGGCCCCTGAGAAAGCAAAGAAAGACACACCACGCAATACCTTCCATTTTGCTGGGGCTTCACATAGCTCAGGAAAGCCTTATTGATGGACATGGCAGTGAAACTATCTGCAGGCAGAAGTCTGGCTGCGCTTTGATTGCTCAGAAGCCAATTACACCATCAGGATTTTGAAGGAGCTTTTATTTGAAATGTAAGATGGCACACAAGCTCTTGACAGCAGGTGGGAGGAGTGGCCTGTAGAGACTCTTGCTGGCTGTAGCACAGCAGAGCACAGCAAAGGGTCACAGACATGCGTGGTAGCAAGGAATACAATTCTTTACTGTACAGAAATGACTCATGCAGAACCTACTGAAAACTCTGTAAAAAATCTAGTACAAAGTTTTTAAAGACAACTTTGGCTTTGAATAAGCCAACTCTTTCAGTGTGTTTGAGTACCTTTGGCAAGTTCTCTTTGATATGCTGAAAGTCTTGTGGAGGCAACAAGTGTTCTATACACTGAAGCTATATGGTGTTTTTACTTAAGGGTTTTCTCATTTCCTGATCTGTAAAGTTGCTATTTGAGTTACATGAGTATACTCACAAACACACTCCTTAAATCAACTCCCCATCAAAAATCTGAATTTTGAATTATTTGTCCACCAAGACTAACCTTACCATAGCATTGTGTGTCCCTATATAATATATATACATATAAAATAAATACTTATATGTATATATTTATGATAAATTCAGCTGCAATCAGTTGTAAGCACATGTGGAAGAGGAAGCAAATCTAAAACGGAGAAACATTGCTGAAAGCAAATGGGAAAAGTTAATTTCTGGAAGTAGAAGAAATCAAAGACTAGGAGATTTCAGTGTGGGTGATCTAATGAAACAAAGGTAATAAAATTCTGCAGGATTGTGTGGCTGTTGAATCTGGGGCAGCTGTACTTCAGACCTCACACCAATAGCTTGAGGGAAGTTTAATTTTCTTTATGGGACTAATGTCATGGATATTGGATGATACAGAATCCTGAATATTTTTCACCAAAGCCATGTGAAATATTAAAAAAAGACATATTTACATTATTTTTATTTAGTCTATATTTAATGTTTCCTTCTGTAGGCTCTGGATGCCATACCCATACATTATCAGAAAACAACACAGCTGCATTTAGGTTTAAAAGAGAGGTTGGTGCTTGATCTAAACCATATACGAAATCACACAGGAATAGATATTTGTGCAGACACAAGTCCATTTCAAGTTCCAGTATTTGCCAATACTGGTATAAATTATTGAGCCTTAGAGTATCAGGGTGGAAAGCACCTTCTGGAGAACATTTGTGACCACAGCTTGTACCCCAAGCACCCTCGGTGACAACACGTGTAGCGAGCAGACAGCTGACACCTTACTTGACAAGTTCAAACTCTTCTATGACTTTGCAGTTCAACATTACTAGAAACCAAAAATCAATTGTCAATGGAGCTCCATTTTCCCATTTTCTCAATTATTTTAATTTTTGGCCTGTGGAAATCTTTCAGACCAAATCTAGGAGCAATAGGATACACTTAGTCCTATGCTGGCCTATTAGCTACAAACGGGAATGCTTTGGTATTCCTTGGAAGTAGGGGATACTGACAAGATTAAGAATGTGATTTTCCTATAAATGGTAGCAAATATATCAGTTGGCCACATAAGGAACATCTATTTCCTCTGCAAACCTTGTCTCAGCTACTTTCTTGCTGATGCATACATATCATGTTATTTGTTATACACAACCATGCTTCCACAAATTTTTTTGAATACTGTAGGAATATCCTTCTTTTATCATTGCTTTCTGCAGCACCAGCTTATTATTATTATCCAATCCACTCTAACTTCTCTGAAAATCAACAAAAATAATTGAGGCCAAAATCAGACAAAAAAAGATTTCATTAAATATTACCAGGCACTGAAAACGTGTTTAATCTCTTGACAAATGCATTGTTACACATAACTCATCATGTGCTTCTTAGGTTTACCACTACAACAGCAAGAAAGCATACTGCATACCATACAAGTTGTATTTAATTTTTTCATAGTGTTAATAGTTTCTCAGGCTGTATATTAGAGAAATTACGGTTATCTCTATACAGCCGATGAATGTGATGATCCTGGAGAAATACAGAACTAATGTTTTTGAGAAGAAAGTGCTGAACTAAAATAAATGAAATGGGACTTTCTTGTATTTTTATGCACCACCTAATATAGAGCTCTGCAATATATATTTTTATCTGCACAAAGTCCTGGAAGAACTAAGTCTTTTCTATACAAATCAACAAGAAACCATACAACATACATTTTTCTCTCCCTAAATGCTGATAATTTTCTCTCTGCCAAATTCTACCCTAATTGTTCTAAGGGTGTCTCTGCATGCGTGCAAAGAGTCACACTGTGTACACAGTCCAACCCTAGCTGACATATGTTGCCAGAACATCCTAAGAAATTATTCTTTCTTCCATAGCAAAGTGAAAAAAAAAAAATATGAACTGTGCTTAAGTTTGTCTCTTATCTACAAGCTCGTGCAAGAAACAGTGAGACACGAACCTTCTTCTGCCTTTTGCAGGTGTGATCTTGGATTGTGTAGTTTTAATGGGCTCCATAGGGGAGTTATGTCGTCTCTCACTCCAAGTTCCCAGAAGCATGGAGATGAGCCTCGCATGGCTCTTCTTCCACTGTCACAGTCTGACACAAAACTGGGAGCTGCTGTAGCAGCTATGACACCAGTGACAGGCACAAAATAAAGGTTTAGCTCCCACAGCTGCTTAATTAGGAGTATTCTTGTCAGTCTATTTGTTTTGTAATGTGTTTCACAATTTGTTTCCAAAATATTTTTACCAACGCATATTTCAATCTGCCTAATTATGTTAAATATTAAACTCTGTGGGTTTTTTTCCCCCTAGGAAGTAGAACCAGCCATGTACTTCTTAAAGAAAAGTATTTAAAAAGTCATACTTGTTATTTTTGACATATTGCTTTTAATGTGTTACTTGTAACAAGCTCACTGGCATAAACCATCCTGCAGAGATCTGATTATTATTGCATCCACTTGCACTTAAGTACAGATTACAAACATGTTAACACAGCCAGAGATTAAACACATATAACTGCATTTGCTCGTTAAGGTAACAAGCTTGGATTCCATAAAAGAGAAACCAGTTCTGATCTAATATGCTGTAATTCCTTGATATTAAACTGTTTCAGGATCAAATCTTTTTCCATCAAGTTACATGTGTTGAATTAGTGAATGCTCAGACTTCCCTAGTTTTATAATTTTGCTCCTCTTTTGATGTGTAAACATTAGATGCATACTAATGTGGGATATTTACAGTGTATGTAGCATGGCTGATCTGAAATCTTGGCACCTCACTGCTTTGTGATTGTATAAATGCAAAAAAAAACAACGGAGCCGAAACCTTGCAGGTTGTTTGGTTATCTGCAGTGACAAATACCAATTAGCGGCAGATGACTCCACTGCTATGAATCCTTTCTGTGCTATGCTCAAGACATTGTACGTGCTCAAAATAATGCAGAAGCTCTTATTGTTAAAATGAAATATCTTCCCTCTTCTTTCAGTAAGTAGGTGCCCATGATCTTCATGAGTCATCATGGAAAGAGAGGAAGGACGTGATAACTGCTGCAGTAGAACGTTGATCCCGTAAGACTGTCAGATACCCGTCTAGAAAAGAGATGTCCAGTAGCAAGGTGGTGGTCTCTGTGTAGGGTTGCCATCCACAGGCAGAGGCATATGGAGAGGAGAAGGATGGCCAAACTCCTGCCTTCATGGCTTCCAGCATGGCCACTTGTGCAGGCTTTGACCAACACAATGATTAGGAGCTTGCACTGAGTTTCAGCATGACTGAGATGGATGGGAGGACAGAAGGCAAGACGACAGGTGGCAAAGACATGTAAACACAAGCCTTTGTTTATTTTAAGGGGATGAAAAATCCACAAGAAACCTAATAGTGGAACGTTGGCTACATGACTTAGGCTGATGCTGTTTCAAAGCAGAAGAGTTATCTTAACATGAATTATTTTTCAGGGTAGGTATGTTGTATTGGATTTTTCTGTAGTAAGACTGACGACTTTTAACACGAGTCTGGCACCTGTGTTAGTTTTCATTGGTAAAATGTTTAAAAGATTCTGATCTCTTTTGTCTTGGAAGTGACATACTTACATTATAAAATCAATAGGCACCTCAGTATACCGTTATCTGCCTGCCAAATCCCACAATTTTGGCATGGTAGACAGAAGTGCAAAGGTGTGGATTACAGCTACTAAGCAAAATCTCTCCACAAATTTGAAAAGAAATACAGACACCATTAATGACAACATTTTTTTCTACCTTAGACAGGTAATTCTGATTTAATTTCTATCCTGGCATGACTGGAATGTATGATCCAATCTAACATGATGAATCAGATCAATGAATGTGAACATCGTGTAAGACTTTTGGTGTGTTCTGCAAAAACAACAGTCACTGCTTCACACCTTGTGATGCAGCTAATCAAGAGCACCTTACCCGGTCCTGCAACGTGTTCCTAATTCCCAGAGGAAGCCAGCAGTAGCCACAGTCACTTGGAGCTTCCAAATAGGAATACAGACCCTGTTAACTTAACTCTCTAGCCATGAAAATAAGCAAACCACTTTTCTTACAGAGAGCTTGTGAACAGGATAAGAAAATACTTCAATCTGTAAAGGCTGCAAAAAGTAGGTGATAGGACTTTTGCTGAAAGCTCTGAGCACCTCACCAGGTCATTCTGCATGAATCTGAATTTCCAGGCTGTAGCCTCTTCAGACTCAGGTGCTCTCAGAGAGGCAGAGTTCCCTAAAATACTCTAGAGAGCACTTGGATCTTGTTTGTGGTGAGACCTGTGGGCACATATGCCGAAACAAAAACAAAAGAAAGCTGAGTCACTGTTAGACATTATTAAGTGAGTGGGATGGACAATGTGTATAAAACTCAGTAAAAATAAAGTCCAAATGCATTGATAATGTTATTATGAAAGATTGAATATTTTTATAAATAGTTCTATATTTGTTGAAATCTGTAAGCATGTATATGTACAAGGAACAGTCAAGAGA
Organism: Nycticryphes semicollaris; assembly: GCA_013400055.1. Taxonomy (NCBI): domain Eukaryota; kingdom Metazoa; phylum Chordata; class Aves; order Charadriiformes; family Rostratulidae; genus Nycticryphes; species Nycticryphes semicollaris. The sequence continues at coordinate 113,856 of VXBJ01007836.1, forward strand.
CTGAAGAACAATCAGGAAAGGCTGAGACACCTGGGGAAGAATGAAAGGGGATCTCATCAATGCATTTAAATATTTAATGGGTGGGTCTCAAGAGGATGGGGCCAGACTCTTACCAGTGGTGCCCAATGACAGGACAACAGGCACAAACTAGAACACAGGAAATTCCATCTCAACATGAGGAAAAACTTCTGTACTTTGAGGGTGACAGAACCCTGGAACATCTTAGCCTAAATCACACATTTTTATTATTGTGAGCTTCAGCTAACACAACGTGCTTTAACCTCGATCAGAGTGAAACACAGCAGCATGAAAAATCTTTCAGCAAGGGTTTCCTATGAGTTCTCACAAAAGCTCTGAGCTCTTGTTGTATGAAGTGACTTAAGTACACGTTACAGTGTTCACTCATCTAAATTCACTAGAAAGCTATGCTTCCTTGATATTTGTAATCCAACAACAATTCTGAACATCATCCATGTTTGTATAGTGTGTTCTGACAATGACACTTTACAAGTACTATTAAAGCTGATGTGTTTTACAATCGTCATTTTAATACTAAGAAAGTAATGCAGATTTGAGTAATCAGATTATAAAATCTCTATCTTTTTTCCCCTGCTAACATTTATAATGGACATAGCTAACTGTCTTCTATGCCTTGATTACTTACCCATCAATTTTCCACAAACATTGGGTGTTGCAGTAAATTATGCGGCAGTGTGGCTCTGTACATTAGGGAGTGTTTTGACTATATAGAACTAGATTCCTGTAATGATAAGGTTGAGTGCTTATGGGTAAAGATGAAGGGGAAGGCTAACAAGGGAGACTTTGCGCTGGCAGTGTGCTATAGACCACCCAACCAGGACAAGATGATGTATTCTATAGACAGCTGGCTAAAGTCTAACAATTGCCAGGCCTTGTTCTGGTTGGGACCTCGATCTACCGTATATCTGCTGGAAATATAACACAGCAAAGAGAAGACAGGCTAGGCTAGGAGGTTCCTTGAGTATATGGAAGATGACTTCCTGACACAACTGGTAGGTAAGCCTACCAGGGGAAGTACCTCACTAGACCTACTCTTCACAAACAAAGAAGGTCTAGTGGGAGATGTGGTGATCAGAGGCTGTCTTGGGCTTAGTGACCATGAAATGGCCAAGTTTTCAATTATTAGAGAAGTAAGGAAAGGGGTAGCAAAACCTCCACCTGGCACTTCCAGAGGGCAGACTTTAGGCTGTTCAGAGCTCTGGTGGTTGGGAGAGTCCCTTGGGAGATTCTACTGAGGGAAAAAGGCATCCAGGAAGGTGGGACACTCTTCAAGAAGGAAATCTTAAAGGCCCAGGAGCAGGCTGTCCCCAATAGATGCAAGATTAAAGGGCAGGGAAAATGGCCAGCTGTGGAAACCCATCTCTTGTCCATTTACACAAGGTCTTCTATTCCTTTATGGTGTGATAACTCCCCTGTGCAATTTTAGTTAATAACAAACAATAGTGAAGATCACTTAACACTATCACACATAATGGTAATTTAAGAGTTTAGAAATATTGATAATGAAACAATTAGGTAATAACATAAAGTATGTTGTTCTCCTGGCTACTTATTTAATTGCTTATTTAGGCAATTTGTTTTATGGAGAAGGTATTTCAACTGTATAATGCAAAATATAGCACAGTGCTTGAGATGAAATATATAAATATCGAAAGAGGAAGACATACATGTAGAGGATCTATAAGATCAAGGAAACCCCTTGGCAGACCTCAGGTACTTATCACCCTATTCTAATGCAGTCGTTTTTGTTCACCTGAGGGTGCTTTAGGGACCTTTTCAGTTCAGTGTTGTGGGTGAAACCAACAGATGAGCTAAAATCAAATTCAAATACTTTGCATTATCTGTCTACACATCAGGTTGCCCTGATTGTCATTCCTCCAAACTTTCTCCATTTTCTGGGGGCTAACTGGAAAAGCCATGTGTTCATTTCATGGGACAGCATGCTGGCACAATACCTTTCTTAATACTGAAATTATTGTGTAGGGATATATTTCAGGTCAGTACCCTAATAATATTGAATAATATTCAGTTGGATAATTTTATTAAAATTACTTCAAATCAAAATAATGAATGATGAGTTGGGGTAGACAACCTAGACTAACTTATTTTTTTCCTAAAAGGTGGGCTCTTACCAAAGCTAACCCTGTTAGCTCAGCAGAGTGAATAGGGAATCAATGGAGAGAACAAATTCCTCCAGAGGGCCATTTGTTCTGTGTCTTCCAGATAGGCATCTCAGGAAAACAACAATTGCTCTTTGCCTCCCTTTAAGAGACTGGAGAGATGGAATGCCAATGACTTGCTTAGATTTGCCTGAATAGATGTAGGAAAAATACAGAGACAACTGTGCACAGTACGGAATCATAATGAAACCATCTTATTACAGGATTATAAACCAGGAAAAGTTTTATTGTAAACTGGAGCAAAAGTTGCAGGATATGATTCTGCAGAAATAAACGTGAAAGCTCTATAAAATTAGAGTGGCATCCATAAATTATTCTTTCAACATTACTCCCGAGTCAATCAGATTATGCAAGCTCACTGGAGAAAACTACTTTGATTCTTAGACTGCAGAAACTCGTGCCCCATATTTGGTCTGAAGCACTGAGAATTTACTTCCAGCTAAATGAAAGAGGAATTTTTGAAAACAGTTCTCCTAATGAACAGATTATACAGAAATCTGAAAATAATAATAAAAAATAATACTGTCCTAATAAAATATAATTATGCTGTTCCAACCTTCTTGTTAAAATTTCTCTTTCCTTGATGATGGTATCTTTTCTTGTATGGAAAAATCTCTGCAGAAGACCAATAAGAGGACAAGCTCTACTGGTGCAAACCAAGGGGCCAGTACTTGGCTTCCAAAAGTGGCCAAAAAAAGCAAATATATATGTATATGTTGGCCCCATTAATGTTCAGGTAAGGAAATTTCTTGTACTTCATGTGTTTTGTCTATTTAGTAATTCCTGAAGGGTTTCTTCCTGTAAGAATGGGATAAGCTCATGTCCAGTCTCCCCATGCATTCAAATCAACTTTTCACAGCCACAAAATTATTTGTCAGAATTTTTCTGGTCTATCACGCATTGTGTAAAATCACCTCCTGCAAACTGACCCCTGTTGTTGATGTCCTCTAGTTATAGTCACACATACTTCTTTTTTTTGTGCACAACAGGAAGTATCTCATCTACTTAAGAGCAGCACTGAGAAGAAACACAGGTGTAGAAAGTATGAAATTCACATATTCTCAGTTCATAGAATCTACAGGTGGCTAGTGGTATGGACAACTACTACTATAATAAGTTCAGTTCTAGCTCTTAATGTGAATATCTTTCCTTTTATTTGTGCAAACCTGCTGCTTGCTAACCTCATGTGACCTCACTTAATTCCTATATTGTGAAAGATTACATTCCCAATTCACTTTCTCCAGACTCTTTTCTGACTTTTTTTTTTTTAAATGTTATGTACAGAGAACTTTAAAGTTCAGCTGAAAGTTAAAAAAATCCCCACAACTAAAAAACAAATTGGTAAAAGTCTGTCGAGTACTTTAGGCATTGCACTAGAAATCACTTACAGGATAGTATGGACAACAAATCCTGCACTTAACAGGAGCAATTGCTCTAGCAGGGTAGACATGTATGACTAGGAGTTGCCAGTGTGACACTGTTTCCTCCCAGTCATTACCCTATGTACTGTGGCAAAAATATACCAAAATAAATACCAGTATTTATACTGACACCAGTAAATTCTGTATCAGACTTCTGATACCGGTTTTTGAAACATCACAACGTCTATTCTTAACTCTAACTCAAAGAGTGAAGATCAGTGTGCTGCCATCCATATCTGAACATACACTATCTATCTGGCATCTTTTACTTCTACTGCTGTTTCAAGCAGACATTGTTTATCTTGGATATTAATGTTTCTGTGAAAAAAACCCACAACACAAAACAAACAACAAACCCAATTTTTTACTTTACTGTAATAGGTTAGTTAATGGCAGTTCCTGAGCTGTAAAAGTCTTCCCAAATAGTTCCTCCAGTCTTTTGTGAGCAATGTGGTCCTAAAGTTGGTGTGATAAACTAATTTATATAATAAAATAGCAGAACTACCTGCATTGATTTTATTCCTGGTACCTGATGATTGAAATTAAGTGGAGTTTGGTGAAGAGATCTGCATTTTATAAACATTGGCTTTTTAGAATCATGACATTGAGTTTCTTTTTATGCATTTCCCTTTAATCTGTGAAATAATGGGGTGATACAATGCAAAGTGACAGATGATCAAATTGCCTAGAAAGTTCCTCATATAGAGTCTATATTCCAGTTTTAAAGCCCACGTTGCCTAAATGGCTGAAGTGCAATGCTCAAATGAGATTTAGTTCTCTGTAAAACTAAAGAACAGATTAAATTTGAATAATTAATTTTAATGTTTTCATTTATTTTCTTGTGCATTAAAATTTAACTTGCTTATATCTTTTAATGCAAGAAATAAAATCTAATTCCCAGAGTTCAGTTCTTGTTTCAGTCAAAATGAAATGGAAATGTTCATGCAATGTGGGCGGACTGCAATGTAAATTGATTAGCCACAATTTCCACCTTCCAAGTGAGCTTCCATAATAGCTGACAGACACAGAGTTAGATGTTACTCAACATGACAACATTTATTTCCAATTGCTCTATATTTTCCCAGTATGTTATTATTGCCTTTGAAGCTTGACCTTCCAGTGGGTCAAAAAATACAACACTGGGGTCCTTTGATACCTAGCTTTCTTACTCTGATTGTGTGTTTCATTAGAACTAAAACCAGATGACATTTTATGTATTTTACAATGGAGGTGGAATGCAATCAGAAAAATTAACAAATTATAGTGGAAAAAAGAGAAAGATTGCACTGTCCTCATATGCAAATGCAGATATATAAAGTAACTCTGACATGTAGAATTCTCAAAGACCCTTCCTTCATTCTCTTGTCTTTTATTTATGATGTATATTTTAAGTGGAAAATTATCTTAGAATTACAAGAAAATTATTTTTCTTATATATAGTCAGATTGTTAAAGCAGCGTAAGATTATATACAGTAGGATGGGGAATAAAGAAAATAAAAGGAACCATGTTAAAAATCTCTGATAAAACCCCCCAAATAACTCTTAAATTCTCATAAACCAGAGATTTAATTTTTAATATCAAAAGACTTTCTAGAACTATGAATTATTGCTGTGAACCTTGGAAAACAAGACTTCTAAGCTCCTCTCAAATAAAAACAACACCTCTGATGTATTTCGGAACACAAAGCAAATCTGGCCAGGGTCCTGCCATTTATATCGATGTACATTTGGGGGAAGTGAATAGAATAAATGGTTTGGTGGCAGATGCTGTGAAAAACAGTCAACCACTAATAACTAAACTGGCAGCTGTTTTAAAGCAGCTCTGAGCTTTATTTTGAGTAAAGCAGTCCTCTCAGTGGAGACAGATCTGCAGGCAGGAAACAGGCAAGCTTGTCTAAGAGCAAAATGAATGTGACATTTGCTCGTTAGTCACCTCTCTACTGACGGTCAAGCTATCACTGCTGTTAGCTCATTTGGATTTGGCTCATGTTCTCCTCATGTGCAATACATAATTGTTGTGGTGTCCACATGCTTTGACTGGTGTTCATCCCATTCATTGTACATGCATTAGCCTGCAACATGTATGTACATATAGAAGAAAATCATGTTAATGGTGAGATCTTCCCGAAATGGATGAAGAACCTTCATGGGCTCAATGAAAGACACTCAAAACAGCACAGCTTTCTTCTGTGATGGACTTGTGTGCTGCTCTCAACCAGGCAACTGCCATGGTCTGAGGTACTTATTGAGTGGGAAGCAACTCTGTTTTGCCAATTCAATTGGTTGCTGAATTTTACAGTCTCAGCACTGCCTTGTAAGTTAGATAGTGAGTCAATAAACCACCTTCTAGAAATCTCTTACTTTGATTCTTTGGCTTTATGAAACAACATTGGCTGAGGCTGTCTGTAACTTCTCCAAAAAAAGCAAGTCTTAGCTACTCCTCCAATGCATTATTGAGGCTTCTAAAAGCTCGGGATGATCAGTGTTATGTAGCAAAACACAAAAATGAGTCACAGAATCACAGAATGATAGGGATTGGAAGAAATCTCTAGAGTTCATCTAGTCCAACCCGCAATATTTGTATATGTGGTATATAGCAGCAGTGTTTGAGTTCAATGTAACTGAACTATAAATAGGTATAAATTAGACAAACTGAGAGACATCCCAAAGTCAAGTCATTTAAAATAAATTCAGATAAAGGAACACACAGTGATTGAGTGTCTGTTCCTATATTTATAAATACTGTATCATGCCTTTGTAGTATTTCTGATGTTGTCAAAAGGAGATAATTAACTCTGCAGTAAGGCCTCTACGAAAAAGTTCTGATAGTTTTCTTCCTAATACTTCTAAACTGAAAACAGTATGGTGTGTTCTATTTCCCATTATCTCTTAAAAAAGATGATTCAATAAAACAGGTCTGAATATTTTCACTTTTGCCATTAGAAATAAAAGATCTGTGTATTTTGCAGAGGTGTCTTCCTTTTAGTAGCTATATATAGAATTAACTTCTAATTGTGAAAATATTTTTCTACTTAATTATACAACAAAAAAGGCTGGGTTGAAATAGGATTAATATATCTTGTGGTTAATTAAACATGAAGCTTCTAAGGAGACCACTCCAACAACAAAAGCAATTAAGACTTGGTTATGTATAGGGCATAATTAGGCAGGAAGTTCTTGTAATCCCAAGGACTAAATTTTAAAGTACTCTCTCCTTTAAAAAAAAATGTTATCTGACTTATTTTAAAGAAAACTATCAATTGTGAGCCCAAGCACTGTCAACTCAGTTACTATCTCAGCTCTGTCCTGATGTCAAAGATGAATTATAGATTAAAAAACATGGCTCTGTTCTAAGAACATTTGCCTCTATTTCTATCTTTATGCCTGTTGAGTAAGTCTCAGCTTCTGCGAGTAAACATACACACAGGCACAAGCCCAGAATTAGTCGGGAAATTCCCTCAACAGCCGGTTCTGATATGCCATATTACAAGTCTCAAGGTGATCTTGAATAAGACCCAGATAACTGAAGAAATGTTTAGTTGCAGTATTTTTGTGTCTGCTGTGATTTCCCTTTTAAATTCTCCTTCTCTCTTTCTCACCTTTTCTGCTAAGGTTTTTCTCTTATGTCATGTTTTCTGACAGGAGAATTGCTCTTGCGTTACTTGAGGATCAAGCAGGATGAATGTTATTAAGCAGAGTGGAAAGAGGGCCTTGCACAATACATTCCTATACAGACACACCTGAGTTAACACAGAAACCAAAACCAAAAAAGCCAAGCTTTTAAGTATTCTGCTGAGACCAACACTAAAGTATGATCGGGATGTTATTAGGGAACCATACATGATGAAACCAATGGATAGTCTCAGATTCAGAAACAGCAAGAGAAATATCCATATCTACTTTATGTGACGCTTTAGCATGCTGAGATATGACTTTCATTTTTCTGCTTACTGTTAGGTAAATATCAGCCTGGTTAAGCACATTTCCCCCTGCTCTGAAGATGGCTGGAAGATACTTTGTTGCCTTCTAATTTAGATTAATTTGAACTTCGTTGGCTACCACTACTTCATTGTGGTTTTGTCTCAACTTCATTATTTAATTAACAAAAAAGAGATGATCTCTGTTCACCATTTCCCAAGCTAGGAACCAATCTGTCTCTATCTACTATACCTAGGGAACACAATATGAAAACGAATGACAGCTTTTGAACAAACTTGTTCTGAAGTCAATCAGAATCTTGTAATACATCTTCATTGCTTTTTTATAGTGGCATAAAGACTAAAATCATATTAATACATAATTGAGAGGCCTAGACAGGGAAGAATAGCTTTCCAAGTCATAAAATCCTAACAGGTACCTGAAGAAAATATAAGTGCCTTGCTTAGTCAAGAAGTAACACTTAGGAATAAATGCACAGGGCTAATTCAAACAGCGCACTCCAGTTAATAAAGCATTGAGCTACCAGAAGACAGGACTAGACCCAGCTCCACTGTGTTCTTTTGCTTTCAGCCTGCACTGGTTTTTGTCATATCTATTTTTACACCAGGTATTTTTTGATGCTTAAAGACGCTTGTCCTCATCAAGATGGCTTCATTTCTCTCCATCATCCTTATTTTCTTTGTCATCCATTTGTCTTGTTGAGAATGAAAGTGTTGTGGGGCAACAACTGTGTCTAACTGTGCCAGAGTCTAAAACTAATTCAGATGTAGCTGTAAAAACAACAAACAGCTTTATCAGGAAAAACTGGATGCTATTTTGAAGCATTGCCCTAGAAGAAGATGGCAGGAATAAAAAAAACGTTTGCACCTTTTTCACCTCTATTCCTATCTAGCCAATTTTGTAGCCATTCTCTTATTTTAAGAGAGGGCAAAGAATCATGGAATCACAGAATTGTCAGAGTTGGAAGGGANTTCCCTGTCTCTCTTGAACTGGGGAGCTCAGACCTGGATGTAATATTCCAGTTGTGGCCTCACTATTGGTGAGTAGAGGGACAGAATGACCTCCCTTGACCTACTGGCCACACTCTTTCCTGTGCAGCCCAGAATTCCATTGACCCTCTTGGAGACTTGGGCACATTGCTGGCTCATGGATAGTTTACTATCTACCCGAGCCCACAGATCCTTCTCCTCAAAAGTGCAGGTCTGCCCCTAACCTATGTTGGTGCCCAGAATTCTTCCTCCCCAGGTGCAGGATCCTGCACTTACACTTGTTGAACTTCATTAGGTTCTTCTCTGCCCAGCTCTCCACCCTGTCCAGGACACTTTGGATGGTGGCACAGCTCTCTGGAGTGTCAGTCAACCCTCCTAGTTTGGTATCACCAGCAAACGAGCTGAGGAAACACTCTGTACCCTCATCCAGGTCATTGATGAATATGCTGGACAAGACTCGATTGAGTATTGACCCCTGGGGGACACCACTGGTTACAGGCCTCCATTTTGACCCTGCTCCATTAATTATAACCCTCTGAATCCTGTCACACAGCCAGTTCTCAGTTCATCTCACTGCCCCTTCCTCTAGCCCACACTTCCTCAGTTTCCTAGGAAAATACAGGTTTGTTTCATAGAGACAAAACATTATTTCAAATCAATGGAAAAGATAGATAGGTATAACAGGCAGATATGTAAAATAATGAAAAACTAACATATTCCTATTAAAATTTAAAGCATGATGTTTTCAGAAGGTACTGCTTTTAGTGTCCAGTAAGAGCAAAATTCCCCCTGTAAATACACAGTAACAAAAATTACTTCAGACTCAAATCCTATATATATCAAAATTCAGAACAACCAGGGAGTTTTTGCTTACACTCCCAGATTTTTTAAAGCAAGATCAAAACCTATTATTGTAATAGGAAATGGGTCATTACTCAATTTAACATTCATCTGCGGGGAAGTGATACGCTGAGAAAAACTACAAGTTGGTTAAGGGAACTGACAGTATTTTCTTGCAATTCGTTAGAGTTTGACATGATTCAACTGTTTATAGAAACTTCGCAAGTAATTTTTGTTAGCGATGAAGAATTTGATATGTTTCAAAGACAGGCTCTGAGTTAACCCCTCATTTTTTTTACTGAAGGCTTAACAAGAGAGTAGGGAATATAATTCACTGAACAGGGTAGGACTTTGTGCAAAGAAACATTTTTCCCCTAAAGTCTTAGCCTATAGCTAATTTACAGTTCAGACAGACTCATTCCTTTGTATCTGTTTATGAAGGTGTTAGCATGCAAATTTTTATTGTAGGAAATAATTGTGCTGTAGCTATTTCCTGGACACCTTGCAACAAAGAGCTTCTGTACTGTGCCTGTCCTTTAACAATCTCTTTGTATTTGGCCAGAGTTAAAATCAATGATTGTAGCAAGGCTTTAAACTTCACTACCTAAATGATAAAATAGAGCATAAATACTGCATTGAAAAGGCAAAATAAACCAAGATTTTATGCTGCCTTATTTAATTTCAAGGCTTAAATTCAATTACTACTTTAAGCATTTCTGTAAAATGAATTGCAAAAGAAAGCTTTGCAAAGTCAAAAGCAATTTAAGAAGGGCAAAGCTGAAATGCACAATTTAGTAACATTATTAATGTGAATAATGCATTTAACTTGAAATGATTTGGGAGAAAAACTGAGTTAGAGAGTGACCTCTGGAATGGCCATCAAATATTTGCTGGCAGGTAACTGCAACTAGGAAATTGAGGCATACCTCTTAATAACATTTCTCTAAGCTATGTGTCTGTTAGTAGTGTTAAAAAATCATTGGCAACACATGGAGAGATCAGAGTTAAAAAAAAAGAGAAAACAGGGCTTGCTCTTCATCTGGAGCTACACAGTGTCCTAAAAGCAAACTTAAGTCTATCATTTATGGGAAAGTGAAGAAGTCAGTAAAGTGACCTTTTTGGTGTTCTAGACCAGCCAGTGCAAAGTCAGTAAATTCAACAGTGTGCAATTTAAAAGTGGGTCCTTCTCTTTACCTGCTTTTGTCTTTGACTAAATCACTAAGAACTACTTTTCCATTACTGCCTTATTCTAATACTGCCTTCTCTTTATAGGGAAATTTATCAATAGCGATTTTCTGGGAAAATATGTGAAAGGAAAGAACCATATTAATAATTTAATCACAACCCGTCTTGTTATGGTGCTGCATCCTGTGCATGATCAGACTGTGTGAACAGAATATTACTCTGTGAAACTCCTCATCTAGGTAAGCATAAGAGCAAAGAGATGCCAAAGTTGAATATCCAAGTTCTTCAAGCAGAAAATGACAAAAATGTCAAGAAATTACAAGAAAAGGAAAATATGACTTTGAGTTGAAAAGATAAAATGGCCAATATTGACTGTAAATATCTTTCAGTATCCCAATAAAAATGCATGGCACAAAGAAAAGCTGATCTCTGCACACCTCTTTTGCCACCTGAAATCTGAGAACTTGCTTTTCTGCTTGTGAGAAATTACAATTGAAAAACAGCACCACCTTTGCTTCTGAAGAATGAGACCTTTTCTTGCTGCACATGCAAAGAACATTAATTCTTCTCCTGATCTGTTGGTGATGGCTTCGGTTTATTGAAGCTCCAGAGAAAGATACCTGTCCTTTATTTATAATGTGTTATAATTAAGTTTACAATTCCTATAGAAAACTGTATCTTTCAAAGGCTAATTTTAACACACTGCTAAGCAGCCCAAGTCTTGTAGAAGTCACGTAATTTCCTTATTATGTTAATTACTAGATTGGACTTAAACTAACATTTTATGCTATTCCAATTTTTGGTCTTTCATGTCCTTACTTAATTAAGATGTCGTTAAGCATTTTTTTTGTTGTTGTTGTTGTTTTCTTTTTTTTTTTTTTCAGAGTGTGGGTGTTAAAATACAATCTTTAAGTTGGTGGCCAGACAGGAATCACTTATTTGGCTACTTTAACTGGTACCGGTATTAATGCTTGCTTTTCTAACAACACAATTAAAAAGATAATTAAATGATCCACACAATTTTCTCCTTATGAGTTGTTTTCAGCATTTAGGAAACGTTACAGCGCAGTCATTTTCTATCTAGTAAGCCTCTGCAGAATTCATTAAAAATAAACAGGTAAATATAAGAAAGAAGGGGAGAAAAAGGCAGGTGCAATAATAGATGAGAAGCAAATAACCCATTAGAGATAGTAAAAAAAAATTGCTTTTTTTTTGGTGACAGAATGAACACTAACATTAAAATTAGCTCACCTAACCAATATGAAATGAAAAATAATGTTCCCTGACCATATTAAAAAAGGGAAGAATTCACCTCACATACCTTTCATCATTCAAAAATTCATTTGTGGTTTAAGCTAATTGTCTATGTCTCTGTGGCTAACAGAGTAAAGGCATATCTCCAGGGTGATTCATAACAGGAAACTTTGGACAGTGACCCAGGTAGGATAAATTATTCCTTGATAGTACTGTCCTTTTCCCATTGATTGTAGAAAGAGCCAAAGCAGCTAATCAGAAATAGATTTTTTAAGATATCTATAAATTGCATATGCAAATTTTATATATAGAACCCATAAAATTAAAATTTGCTGTAAGGTTAGCCCTTTTGCATCAGGTTATACAGCCAATATA
>VXBJ01007836.1:126107-138264 GCA_013400055.1 Nycticryphes semicollaris
TATCTCTCTAGGCTCATGTTAGCTGTGTTTGCATGACTGCTGGAGCTGACACAGCATTAGGCATGGCCATCCTTCGTCTTCTCTTAATCCTCATTTATCGCAGAATTTAGACAATTTCATTGACAATGACTTGTGGTGATAGTTCAAAGCACAACAGGTACCACTATAAGGTTTTGTAGATACTGGAGAAAAGTAGCACAAAGTCTACATTCTATAAGAGTACTCTGTGAGCTGGTTTAGCCTTTAGATAACTCTTTCATATTTTCACTTAGAAGATTAAACACTGTAAATAAATGCTAGGCAATGAAGATATATAGATCCTATAATGGTATGAGATTTGTAGATAGAAATGGTCTTGCATATATATGACAATAAATATTTGGCATACAGTTCTGCTTTTGTTTTCAAACAAAAGACTTTGTGATGTAAAAAAGATGATCATGTATTAGACTGAAAAAATAAGTCAATTGCATCCCTGAGACAATTGTTTCTAATGGTGTACATGAAAAATCTCAGTATTATTGTCTAATATTGGAGATTAGGTTGGCAGGAAAATACCCAACCCAAATGTATTATACACCTGGCAATCATCATATTTGAAAAATGTGTAGGTATGTATATAACAGTTGTTTTGCCAATCTTCAAACAATCTGCTCTCTTTACCAGCAACTGGTTTTTTTTTTCCCTAATAGTGCTTAGCTGATTCCATCACATAGCATCAGCAAGAGAAACATTAGAATAAGACGTTGTTTGTTGCAGCCACTCTGCTACTTATGGGAGGGATGATTTTCTTAAATCATTCGAGCTCAATGGTAACTATACAAAAGAACTGTGGATAAATGCTGTCAGGTTTACCACTCATGCACATCAAGCTGCAGAAGCTTCCACTAGCTTTGCAGCAAAATACAAGCTAAACAACCAGATGAAAGTAATTTTTGCAGAGAGTAAAATGTTTTAAAGTCTCAAGTACTACTTGTGACTAAAGTCTCAAGCACACAAAGCTGCTGCAGTGCTGCTGGTGACCTGAGAGATATAAAAGGAACCTCAGCAGGCTTCCATGATGGGCCTCCTTTTCATCCAGCTGTGCTCTGTAGAGATACAGGCTTTCAAGAAAACCCCAAACCAGCATATCACCAGTTTTAAGATAAAATACTACCAGCACCCATGTAAAATTAGAAAGTTAGAACTAGGTTAACATACATTTCTGCAAAGGCAATGGTTAAGGGGAGAGAAGAAAGCTCCAGGCATTTGGAGACACCAAATGATCAGAGATGCCTCAGCACTGAGGAATATTGCAGGGGATGGTAAGTCAGAGAAACAGCACTAGAGAAATCATTTGCCGAAGCACCAGGCAAAGGATGAACAGGTAAAGGCATTAAAGTACAAGGTGTTGCTGTCCTTATTAGGCAGGGATGGAGGGCAGGGAATCAATACAATGACAGATAAGGCATTTCTCAATCTAGCAGAAATAAGGATACATTTTAAAACACCACAACTTAACTAGCAGTAAACAGAGAAAATGGAGCTTAAGCCACTGTCTTCATTTCATAGTTTATAACTGCAGAAAGTTGGTAGCAGAGTGGGAATGTGTTTTGAAGAAAGTGTTAATTTATTTGAATTAAGTCTTGGTTAAGCTCCTACTTCTAGGGTAGTAAAATGATACAGAACAGTGAAAATCTGTATCTAAAAGATCAATAGGAATAATTTTCAATAATCTTTATAGCCTCGGTGCCTCATTCTGAGCATAAGTTGGGAAGTACCTTAACATTTCCTTTAATGCCACATAACTGAAGAAATGGCAGGTGGGGTGACTGGCTGGAGTCACAGTCCTGGATTGTGTCCAGGAGGAGCAGCAGCACTCCCTGAACTGGCAAAGCATCGTGGTCATGGTAGTTCAGGAGGAGTTCCTGGGAAAACCTGTGAACTGGTTCAAGGTAGTAACCAATGTTGATGAGCAAAACAAAATAACGAGGGAAAGGAACTGCCCCAAATGAAACTGAAGTTTAGTGTTTATTTTTTTCAGTAATTAACCTGAAGTGCTTTACCTCACTTAGTTTATGCTAAGTTTATACCCAGTTATGGGAAACAAACCATTATTTTTTTTTTTAAATAATTTAATCTGTATTTTATTCAGATGATTTCACAGAAATATCTCCAAAAGAGAGTCCCTAAAGGCAGGATTCAGGAGTAGAGAGAGTTGCTTGCACTGACTACTCACATTAGATTTCAACTGTGATAGGTACAGGGACACTAAAGAGGCAGGAAATAATGGAAACTCCTGTGCTATCAATTAGGCCAGGTAACTGACATGGCTTCTGCAGCATTGCCTTTAAAGGCATGGCAAGTGTGCCGTTGAGCAAGCATGTGAGGAAATCCAGACCCAGATTATGACTGAGCTGGAAAAGTAAGATTTCGGTCACCTAATCTCATTGGCTTTTCCCCCACATCACAAAAGCACTTTCCTCCATTACTGAGGAAGGCGTTTTGTGTAAAGGAGTGTTGCACAGGGAACTTGGAGTTGGTGTGTGAGTAGAGTCTAGGTCACAGAGATGCAGCACGAATAAAGTGAATATACTTCTTGAACCCAAAATTGTACAGTTTGTGTGTGGAGCCACATAATGCTCTGTATTCCTCCCTCTGGAGATCAATTATGGCTGTAGCAATCCAGAATACTTTAAAACAATGAGCTTACTTAAATACAGCATTTTTAAAAAATATATAGAAGATTCAGGCTTTTCCTTTTTGAGAGAAAACCAAGTAAAACAACCTCAACTCATGACAGAGAAGAATTTATCACTAGGGTTCATCAAGAAGTGCTGTAAACTGCCCGTAAGCAGCAAGTAGCATTTATGCACAATACAAACATCAGCTCTCAGCAACCATTATCACAGCAGGTACTCTGAGATGCATGTCAGCGCACAAGCTTTTAAGCAGAGGAACAGTTGATAGCAATGGCATTTGGGCAA
This sequence comes from Nycticryphes semicollaris, assembly GCA_013400055.1. Lineage (NCBI taxonomy): Eukaryota > Metazoa > Chordata > Aves > Charadriiformes > Rostratulidae > Nycticryphes > Nycticryphes semicollaris. The sequence goes on from VXBJ01007836.1 coordinate 129,074, forward strand.
GGATCCCCCAAAATAATTGTAAGTCAGAGCAGTTCTGTTCGAGTCGTCCACATACCACACACTACAAGAATAATTTTTAAAGGCATTCAGTAGGCTTTTATCCAATTTTATAGATTTTCTAGTGAAAATTATAACAGATACACCAAATAAGGCATGTGGAGAAAATTCAAAAGGCATGGAGAGTGAACACGGTGAAATATTATATTGGAAGGCCATCTACTTTAGCAAAATCCAGAAATCTGTGTCTTACTTTAAGCCTGTTTTAGGATATCATGGAATTGCTACTGGGATCATTCTTTGTAATATGTAACTGCTGAGGGAAAAAGGCATACAGATAGGTTTGTTTTCACATGCTTTTTCTGCCAAATGTGTTTTGACTAGATTCTATGGAAGCAGCACGAAGATTAAATTGCAGTCGGTGTGTTAAGAGGTTGCAATACAATACTCTGTGTTTTAAAGAAGAAACACAACTATCAGCAAAGAGAACAACAATGAACAGACAAATTTAAATGACAGGCATGTCTTTTTTACAGAATCGTTATCTAGACTTGAGTCATGTGAGTCCATATCTACTCACGGACTGAACTCAGAATAAACAGCCTATAGCAGACGTTAACAACCAACTTAGCATTGAAAACACAAATGGGTTTAATGCCTTCTGGGTTTTGGTTTTACTTTTTGTTTTTTAAACAAGAAATATTAAGATACTCTTTTTGAGAAATATTTTAAGTATAATGACTTTCAGGAAAGGACAAATTGCTTACACTCCTGTGAAGATTCTCATATTCAGTAGGATTCATACCATAGCCATACGATAAATGAAATAAAAACCAAATATTTCCTCACAGCTTTCTTCTGATCAGAGTAAAAAAAGTACCTCTGATACTTCAAGGACTTGGAGAGACTGTGCAAGTCATCAGATTAAATTTGCAGGTTCCAGTAGGTTCAAACATAGAACGACTGAGAATGGAAAGTTTTAGAATATGAGAATTAAATCTGTAGCCTCTTGTCTTCTGCACTTAGTTAAAAATCCACTAGGATTAAGAGCATTGGAGTAAGAGTACAACATAGGAGTAAGAGTACAACATAGGAGTAAGAGCACAACACAGGATGTTTCTGTGGAGCATCTGCACACCCTTAGTTACTTGGTATCACTGATGGGTCTAACACTGGCTGTGGTACACCTGAGTTTCTTTCATATGGAGAAAAAATTTCATCACCTTCTCCACCATAAAACACATCAGTAAAATGTTCTTCCTTTGCAGAAGTTACTGACTGCTATTTCAAAAATCTCTGAAAAACTTTCAGCAAATCACAGGATCTTCAGTTATTCAAAAGCTAAATAGACGAAGCAACTGCTCCTTTATTTCAGAGTGTGTGTAAACTTGGGAGAAAAAATGTAATCCTATTGCTAAATTACTTAGCGACTATAGGTAAAAAAATAATGTGTCATAGTTTATATGTGAAAAGATTGCCGCTGGTTAGTAGCCACCTCTAAGGCTATTGAGGCTTCCCACTGAGAACTGCACTGCAACTGCAACTGACTCAAAACACTGCTATTTTCAACAGTTCAGAAAATGCAAATGTGTCAGTGACTGGTCAAATAGGCTTCCATACCAGTGATTTATTGCAGTCTTTCACATTAGCGTACTACTGACTTGTATAAATCACTCCTAGGTGGAAAAGAACACCTGTGCACAGCTTTATAATGAATTAATGCTCAGAATCAGTCTTGCCATCTTCAGAGAGAAGTTGGAAGGTAATTTTGAACAGTGTCATTAGACAAAGATCATTTCTATGAACCAGAGCTGCTAACGTGCATGAAGTTGAAGTAGACACACTTTTCCAGCTTTGGAAGGACAGGAGGGAAAAAAAAATCTATCTTAAGAAAAGTGGAAAACCCAGTAATACAGACCTGCAACTACCATTTGTGTTCATCAAAAAAGGAAAATTCATGGCCTCTGGGCAACCTGTAAGATTTGGCTAGTGGAGGTGAAGTTTTCCCTAAGCAGGGTCTTCTGCAACTGAGGTACCAAAGACATCAAGATCTATGTGGGCTTTCATAGCTTCATCATATACAGGCGGAAACTAAAGAATATGAATATAATCCTAAACCAGTCAATCATCCCCATACCTGAAACACAAAGAAGGCAAGCGTTTGGGAAAAAGTATATGAAACTACCTGCAGCCACTGTGACTGGTCGTTGTGGCCTGAGGTCCAGGCATTAACTTTGCCTTGCTTATCCAGCCGGGCTTTTCTGGGCTCCCAAGCAAACATGTCCATGTTGAGAGTACGGAAAACACTGGAGGCAGTAATTTGGTAGTCCTGTATATGTCCTGATTTCATCCCCAGGGGTTCAGAGCAACCTGGAACAGCAAAATATGATCTGTGACACCACCTACTCATCTCTGCAAGTGATTTAGCTTTTCCATTATGGAAAACTAGCAATTCTTGAAGAAAAGGCTTTAATCACAACTATTGTTAGAGAAACTTGCAAACAAACAAATGAAAAATAGTCAATTCAAGGCACTTTATTTCAACACTACCTAGGGAGAATCAAAAACAAGATAGAGAATTCAACTTATATTTTCTGGGCATAAATATATGAATGCAAACAAACAGAAAGGATGACTTTCATCTCTTTTTATCTTGGTTTTATTTGCCTGTCCAGCAGATCATTATTTTTTCCCCTATTCAGTTCAATTTGATCATTTTTTTATGCCATGTCATGTCAACCATGTGTTTGCCTGCTGAGGAAAGATTAATTTTCCTTTAAGCCACTACTGAAGTAAAATGTTAACAAGCAATGAGCTTCTCTACATTTTTGAATTACTCAACATTTAGCCAAAGACTTAGAAAGCCTCAATGCCCGTTGACAGAGTGAAAGTCTACAGAAAAACAACTGTGAAGGGGGGAAAATAGTTGGAGAAAATCGCTTAGGAGAAATTGAGAGTTAATGGCTTATTTGTTTATATTAAGTGGATGTCCCATATCATTGTGTTATTTTGATTGTAGCAAAAGATATATCTTGGGCTTCTGCTTTCTCTGCTAAGTGTCCATGAAAAAAGAATAAAAATAAAAATTAATAAGTGATTCTATGTTCCAGAAGAGGAAAGAAGCACCCTTTGACCTCATCGCTCTCTACATCTCCCTGAAAGGAGGGTGTAGAGAAGCAGGATTGGTCGCTTTGTCCAAGTCACAGGCAATCAGACAAAAGGAAATGGCCTCAAGTTGCATCAGGGCAGGCTTAGATTGGATATTAGGAAAATTTTTTACATGGAAAGGTTTATAAAGCATTGGAATGGACTGCCCAGGGCAGTAGTTGAGGCACCATCCCTGCAGGTATTCAAAAGATGGGTAGACATAGTGCTTAGTGACATGGTTTTGTAATGTTTTTTATGGGACTTAGGTTGACGGTTGGACTAGATGATCTTAAAGGTCTCTTCCAACCCAGAAAATTCTATGAATCAATGGCAGCAGCACTGTAACAAGAGAGGTGGATGAGGCTCATGGTTTTAAGATTAAAAGAAATAAGGAAAAGACAGTCAAGTCAAGTGACTGACGCTGAGAGGGCTGCTAAGAGGTCAGCAAAAGTGGATTTATGGCTGAGTGGAGTAATGTTTGACCGTTTCTCGCGGCAAAGGTGAAAGATAGAGACGGAAACATAAAAAGTAGCAGCTTTCTCATTTCCTTCCTCCCCCAGCTGTCAAAAACCTGCACATCTGCAGTTGTCCTAAAGTTTTCACTTCACAAATTTGGTGATCCAACTTAGTTCAGTAGCTGAGTTAACACAGTTAAATTCCAAAAGATATTTTTATCTCATTGAGTGAGAGTATGCCCAGGAACTAAAAAACCTGATTTTGCAAGGGGTGCACAGAACCTTGACTTTATGTATCACTGGGAAGACAGAGGTTTTCCACCAGAGACTCACATGCCACTTCACTGAGCTGGTTGCACTCAGGAAATTATTTGCTGAGTCACCAGCTGTGTTTCTTAAAGCACACGTGTAGGCTGTGAGGGCTCTCCTGCTGGGACCATGACTACCCAGCTAGTGTCTCTTGGTTGAGCCAGAGCACTGTGTGACCACTTGAAAACATGGTAAAAGTTTGAATTTTGTTTTTCATTTTATTTGAGCTAGGTATCAAAACTCATTGTGTTTTTCTTACAAGTCCATTTCCTCCACATAAGTTTACTCAGATTTAAAGATCTGATTCTTTTTTCATCGTGATGTTATTAGCAAAGACCTTTTGGTTGGATTCTATTTTCTGTTTCTCCTGCAGCTTTAACACACAGAATTAACTGGGATTATTAGGAATTCAAAACAGGAAGGTAAGAACAGGTCCTTAGTAGGGGGTCTAGCCACAGGAGCAAATGTGTATTACAGGAGACAGACAATATTAATATGCTCTTCAGTGTAGTAACAACTGTATTTAAAATTTGAAATATTTCAAATTGAATTAAAAATCAAGTAGAAAATAGAGTCAGTTTTAAAAACAAAACCCACCCAGCCTTTCAGAACAGATTCTCAGTGCACAAATGGAAATCACACAGCCTTATCAATAGACTGAACTACCTAGTTCAAAACAACAACAAAACAATCTTCCTGGGAGTAGCACAAATGAGAGAGATTCATCTGTTGCTTTAGAGAAGGACTTTGCTTATTATTCAACTCTGAAGTACCACTCCAGGATCACAAGGGCTGTCAGCAGGAATGTTTCATCTGAGGAATCTGAAGGAGGTTCCTGACACAAAAATATGGGTTGTCAAAACTGTTTTTCATTGCTGGTCCAATCCATCAAAAATAGTTATATCTTTTCTGAGTATTATTATTGATTTATGAAATAACAGATGTGTCTGCTTGTGCCTCTGTGTGTGCATGTGTGTATGCACTGGTAGGATTTTACACTCACCTTCCTTTTCCACTGGCCCAAAGGGAGAAGGAAGAGAGTTGTGGTAACGGGAGAAAGAGTGAAGAACAATGAGAACCAGAAGAGATGAACGTGATGCACAGGGGTGTCAGAAAAAAGTCTTAGTGCTGTGTCACAGAGAGCAAAGGCAGACCCAGTGGCTTCCTATTTCCTAAAACACCCTACTGCAATGACAGAGGATAATGCCTGTTTATTTTGATAGGCAAGACACAGCCTAGAGAGCAAAGGACACAATCATCAAACTAGTACAAAAATTTGTGTCTGTAGCTAGTCATCCCTCATAGAAGTGTATTTGCAACAATGCTCATCACTCCCTGGGACATCTCTTCACTGCACTCTGTTCTCTGAATCTGCTTTGCAAAGACCCTGTGAAAGGATTCGATTTCCCTTCCCATTTTAACAACCTGTGAAAGTTTGTGAGAGATGATATAAATAGACTTATAGCTGTGCTCAGTGGAGCTCCTTAGGTTGAAATGTTGGAGATGCTTTGGATTTCATCACCTGTGATCAATGATATGTAGTAACTGTGTATGCTTTAGCCTACCTAGGTTTGCAGCTACTCCTTATTTAGTCTAGCTCAGTGAAATTACGAAGAACCCACAGTTTGGGACAGGGTCAATTAGCATCTGAAAACTGAATGAAGAGGTTATTTTCTTGTCTCTTCTGAGGGCACAATATTTTACTCCTCTTTTAGCCTTCATAATACTATCCATACTATGCCTTTCATCTACCTCTTCTTTCAGGAAAATTTAAACCACAAAAGGAAAAACTGAATATGCGATGCTGTGGAGGCAAAACCACAAAGGGATCTGCATGCAAAGGTTTTATCTTGTCTTGGGCCAAGATTCACGTAAAATTATCAAAAACAGCATAGATCTATTATTTGGGGGCAAAGGTGATTTTTTTTGGAGTGATTTTTCTTTTCTGAAAATTAAAAATATATTTAAAATATTTTCTCCCTATTAAATAACATAGGCTTCCTTTCCAGATTACATGAATTTACTGAATTGGTACATGGCCACCAACACACACAAGCATCAACAAAGTATGACTCGGACCACATGTAAGAAGGCAGAGCCTGCCATATGCAGATGTTTGGGCATGTGAGTGATTTGCATGAGTAAGTGAGCGTGTTGTACGAACAGTTATCTGTTTTTAAAAACAACAGCTTGATACTACTATTAATAACAGCTTAATGAATAAAGGCATTCTAATAAACAATATCTGTGATCTGATTCTCTCCCCAAATCAATACTGTACGAAGGGAAAGGAATTTGCAACACAGAGATGTGCAAAACACGAGTCTGGCAGGAACACAAGGCTATGAAAATTAATGCCTGATTAATTGATGGCCAACTCCGCAAGCATTGATCATGGTTTCCAATAAGATCTAACCATGGGGCTTGGTAAGTAAAGCTATTTATTGAACATTTTGCTGAAGTTTGTCCTAAGAAAGGCTTAGTCTTTATGATGGTCTGATGCTGCAACAGTCCCCCCTGCCCATCAATTGCCACTGTCTTCTCTAGCACCAGGACTTCTTAGGGAAGCCAGAACTCTAAAAGTACTTTTCTGCCTAAGACAGACCACCCGGAATTAGAGCGAATTAGTCTGTCGTTTTGTATAATTATACTCTACTTTCAGTAAGACTGAAATTCTTCTGCTGAGCCTTGGCTGCCTGGAGTTCTAAGAAATTATGACCTTGAAACTGTTAGGAGACCACTGAAATGAATTCACTTCACTAGCTTTCACAGTTCTTTGAGCAAAACAATTCCTGGTCATTCTGGCAAGGACTTACTCTAAATTGTGGTTCCAGAAATGGAAGACATAAAAAAAAATAAAAATCTAATAGACTAAAGCAGCCAGACAGAATTTTCTATTTACTCTCAAACCTATCTATATTGGAAAAGGGCTACAGTGAGATTAATGCATTAACTTTTCATTTCTGAACCTGGTTTTGATGCCACTAGAGGACTGAGAATTATTTAACTCCAGCTGCTTTGATGTATCATTCGTGAACTGGATGACTATTGTTTGTACAGTAAGCAGGCAGCCACATAAAATCATTCTTAAATGAATTCAGTGGAGCACTCCCACCGGTAAAGGTTGATCTCTTGAAAAAGATAAAAAATTTACATGCTTTACTGAATTTGTAAGGGAACATGGTTCTTGCAGAGAGTGGCTAGAGGTCAGGCTTTACATTTATGAGCTATAACTTCTGCTGCTACAAACCTTAAGAGGGTTTATACTGGCTCCGCTTGTTCATTTACTTTTTGCTACAAGACACGTTCTCTGCTTCTGCTGGAAATCCACAAAACAGATCTAAAGTGAAATCTTGACTAAACCAGCCCGGCATAATGTAATGTAGTGCACTTTGAGTGGTCCTCGACTGCATCTAAAGCAGCCTTGTCCCTCTGAGGATGCCACACAGCACATCGGCCAGGAGAAACACCTAGGAGCCATGAGAAGTCACTCAGATCGGCTTCGATGCCAGCTTCTGCTGTCACTCTGCTGTGCAAGCACAGCACAACCAACTTTGGCTCTCAGAAGCTGTTTCTAGTGCATTGTGTAGGCTGTGCTGCTGAGTGTAACGAGACTCTCTGTCTCGCAGTCTGCCTAGTGTGTAACATAATGGGTCCTGATAGCTGTTGATACTTATTAAAATTGCTGTAAATGACCTTTTCTAGGTCATACGTAATTGGAGGCCAATGTGCACAGAAAGATTTACAAAGTGTTATTAGGCTGCTACCACATTACCCTACTACTATTACTGCCCTACTGCAAGCAACTATTGTCACATCATTGAGGTAAGTGTGGCTGCCTATATCATTTACATAGAAAGGGATAAGTAACTGTCTGGATAAGCTCAGCCCTGCCATCTGCATCCCACCAGGAATAAATTGCATGTGATCTAGACCCTGGGCACAAAAAAAAGTGCTGTTTGATGGTTGACTTCTGAGATGCAGTGGTTGTAGAAAACCCACCTGAGAGTTCACAGCCAAGAAGCTCCATTCTCAACGTGCAGTGTCTTCTGCACACCTGAGGATACAGACGTATGTACTGCGACTTAATTGGAGGGGTGAAGGAGTTAGCGTATGGGGTGTTGTTGTCCACGTTTCCACGAAACACCTGTGGTGAAGGACAGACTCATAAGAACGTGCCAGGAGGATTACTGAAGGTTCACTTTGTTTCCACATCTCAAAAATATCTGTGTTGCTCTTCTGATCATCCCTGCACATTTCTCTGCAAGCTTCTCGCAAATAGAGGCTGTTTTATCATTTCTAGTTCCCTCAACATACAAGTTTTTAAGCACAATCTACTGCCATTGTCTTGCATCGGCATGTGTTTGCCACCTGTGATGAAACAGGGCCTCTCTCTTGTCATTCCTAGAAACTGAAGTTACTAATGCAACTAAATTATGTCGTCCCCTCTGATTAGTATATTAAATGGTCCCAATTTAATTTAGCTTGAAATTATTTATATTGATTGACATTTATTTTTTTCCCCTCTGCTTAGAGAACCTGATCCATCTCCCAGTGAAGTGTACTGTAACCCTCCCACTGATCACAGGGGGAGCTGAGTTAAACCTAAAATCATTCTTCTATTCACTCCTTACTCTAACCAGGCATGTTTGCCCTTAGTTTTCTTCTCTCATTATATACCTCTTCACACAGCATTTTAATTTCCTAATAGAGAAACTATGTCTAATGCTGCACAGAGCCTTAGTTGTTCTATCTTAACTTACACAGTAAAGGGATTTTTCCTACTTTGTATGCACAACTCTGTAAAAAATAAGTGATAATTATAAAAAGTAAACACATACTTCCCACTGGATGATACTGTTTGTGAAGCACAGAGATTAGCATTGATGAATGGGTTCTATGCTTTGAAGGGTTAACACTAATCTGCCAATGTAATAAAACTAAATTGAAAACAGAGTAATGAGTAATTACTGGTAAACTAATTAAAATGAAAATCAGTTAAGTGTAATAAACAGGATTATTCTAGCCTTGGGACATAGTATTTATACAACCATCAATTAAAGTGTAAGAAATTCTTAGCAGAGAGAAAGTGCAAATTTATTGATTTATTTTTTTTCAGAGAGAAATAATAACTAGGCAACATATATCAATACCGTCAGGCAATTATGCTTATCTACTAGAGATACCTCATACCTCTAAAGGCAACTAAACCATAAGATGTATTCATATCCAGATGACTTAATCTTACCATATCTTCATTTGTGCCTTTTACTTTATACATTG
>VXBJ01007836.1:140286-187558 GCA_013400055.1 Nycticryphes semicollaris
TTTTTTTTTTTAAGGAGTCTAGCTGTTTCTCTGCTACTTGTCTGAAATAATCAGGCTTCTGACATTTTTATTTTTGAGGCAAAAGAAATTTCAGCATAGCTTAACCACAGTTTTCCTTACATGAAATTAATAAACCATCATACACCATTAGAATAAAAATGGGGATTCTAGAGGTTTAGATCCATTAACAGAAGAGAAGCTACCTATAAATGATCAGAATTCTTACAAGGTCTTTCTCACAGGAAAACTCAGGAACAGTTGCAATTGCAATGGGGAGAATTGATCACACCAGGTATAAATTAGAAGGTATTCAAGCCTTCTTACTGTCTTGGGAAACATTTTTTTCCTTCATTCCAGGTTTCCCAGAAAAGAAAAAGGGAAAAAAAAAGAGACATTATCTTTGTAAAAGGACAGGTCGAGAGACTATCAGCCCCTTACCTACATTTAAAAATGTAGTTAACATAGAATAGTAACCAGTCACACACAGAGTTTCTGGAATTCTCTATATGAAACTTAAAAATGTTAATAAACAGGCAAATAAAACAGTTTTTCATATATTTACAAAATATTTAATAAATAAGTGAATTAATACCATCTCCAAAACCAAATTAAAATGCACAGTCAAACAGTAATCAATCATTGATTATTTGCCTCTTACATATACTGATTAAGTATCTTCACATTTCACTGTTTGCAAATATGAAGATATAATGCAAAACCAAATAATTTTTCTCTGATCAAGTTTTGCATATACCTAATATTCTTTTAACTTCATTCCCAAATTCTCTTATTTTGAGATTATAATCTAGGGGAGGTTTTTTGGATGAGAATTTCTGTGGATTCTTTTTTTTTTCCTGTTTACTCAGAAAGATTAGTTTCTGATGAAAACATGGCTTTAACCATGGGATATTATATTCCCATACTGGCTCCTTGCCATTCCCCAGCCTCCATCTCTAATGCACGACCAGTCAACCACTGCACTTCAAGAAGCAAAACAATGACAAAAAACCACCCAACAATAACCAGCTAAAGAGTGTAATACTATGGTAGAAATTCAGTCTTGAAAAAAAGAAAAGTCCTACTGAATAAAGGGAAAGTTTGTTCAGCTAATCATAAAAATGAAACAAAACCAAGTTAGTTTTTAAATACTCATTTAATAAACATATTGTTTTCTCTGTGTTCTTTGAGTTTCAGGACGTGAAAAGCCTGCCTTTCCTATGCTATATACCAGCCTACTCTATGCCCTTATCAGGATGTCTGTACATATAAGCTATACAATTTTATTTACTTCTCTGTTTTAACATACAGATTCTTTCTGTTTAGAACCTTTCTTGATCAGTACCCATACTGTGAGTCAGAAACTGAGCTTTGGCTTTAAGCAGTTTTGAGCTTGATATAACACGGGAAATAAAAACAAGATACTGTGTTTTGCAATTAGGTCTACATATTGTCAATGTTTGCAGGAAAATACCAATGAAAGGGGAAAAAAAAACCCCAACCAACCTTTCAAATCCCTGCAGCTTTCTTACATACAAAATCCCCGTGGGACTAACATCACGCCTGCGGTAGCTCCTTTCAATGCATATGAATACACCAGGAATTAATTGGCCCTTTGTGTCAGGGTTCTTCTATGTGCTTTAAATTTTTCAAGTCAGAGCTTAGCAAAACTCAAAATATTACAGTTGTGCAATGACTGTAATGAAGCAGGAGCTGAAATTTTTCTTACTTAATGTACTTCAGCAGGAAGCAAAGTTCCCAACATGAAATGTGAACTAGCTCTTTTAGCACTAAAAGCATTTTCAAAGGTATTATGCTGCAGCAATTGTGAAGAAAAACAGCTTAAGAAGCTCTGGTTTGTGGATTCGGATCTAGGACAGAATGTTATATATTCTAATTACATGGGTGACTGTGCTATAAGCAAAGAGGTGAAAGTCAACAGGATAAGAACAAGAATTTACCACATCTTTCTTAAAAAAGTACTAGCTTATTCAGTTATAAAGGAGTCCTTATCATCACTTAGATTAACTGGAAAAAATCAAGGATGATAGAAAATCAATATTATTTTGAGGGATTTACTGTAGTAATTTAAATAGTAATGCATGGTAAAGACCTCATAAGAAGAAGATGGTTGCATAGAAAATTGACAAAATTACTTAGAACCAAAAAAATGAGACTGATCAGTTGTACAAGCCCAACTTAACTTTAAGGTTATTTTGAGAGTAAAAGATTCATATTTGACACAGACTCTGTCCATGGAACTCCATTCAACTCTAGCTCTGAAAAGGTTTCTGGATCCACCATGGAATTAGGTTCTCAGGGATTTGGCTGCAATGTTCATAAGCAGATCAAAATACGCCCATTGCCTTACATCCTCATGGCACAAAGCACTTTATGAAACGTGGGTGAGGTGCCATTTAGCACCTACAGGTAATGAAATCTGCCTTGCACAGGTTTTCCATTTCAATGAGGAACACTGAATTATCAGGTCAAGCTGCATATAGAAGAAAATCAGTACTCTGACATCAATTCATCTAACCTCAATGCTACAAGAAATAGATTATGTCTACGCAATACATGGTGGATGATGCAAAGTCACTGTGCTGATTGCGTGAAAAGCTTAGCCAGAGCACAGGCATGGCAGTCGACCAAGTTAATAGACAGAATCACAGAATATCAGGGATTGGAAGGGACCTTGAAAGATCATCTAGTCCAATCCCCCTGCCAGAGCAGGAACACCTAGATCAGATCACACAGGAATGCATCCAGATGGGTTTTGAATATCTCCAGAGGAGACTCCACAACCTCTCTGGGCAGACTGTGCTGAGGGACAAGATACACCTCCGAGTCAGTGCTGTATACACTATCAAAGGCTGAATTAATGTACTACCAGCAACTCAGCGCCTTCTCTACCATGTCATATAGCCAAATGAAGCAAAAAAAGCATGCTGCCTTGAGTGTGGTGTATGTTCAAGAGCTGGAGTATAAAATCTTCTCTATCAGCTTAAAAAGTCCCCAGCAGTTCTTGAAATTTCTTTCAACCTTGCTCCTTTCAATCACCATAATCATCCTGACTTCATGATTAGACCACTTTTATCATCACAGCAGGTTATAGAGTCATGGCCTCTTTCAACAGGAGGGGGAAAAGTAACCAGTGTGCTGTGTTTCCTGCTCTTAGCCCTGATTCTGTAGGAGTAATTATCTATTAAACAATTTTCACTAGCGTACTAATGTTTTTGACTGCAATGACTCACACAAATCTGTTGTAGGATACTAAATGATACTGTTGTCTACACTGATGAAGATGTAGCCAGTCAAGATTGTACTGGAACTTGAAAAAAAATCCATTTAAGAGAGGAAATAAATAAATAGACAAATAAAAAAAGAGTACTTTCACAAGAGAAAGTGGCAATATGAGCAAGGTAATTTTACAAGTTTCCATAGATTGTACAGTGCATCATTCTCAAAGGCAATTCAGAACCAGTTCTGCAACCTAAATGGTGTGTGGGCAGCTGCACAATTAGATGTGAGTAAATGTGGGACAAAAAGACTGGAGGGAATCACTTCATGCTTGTTTCCCATAAAAATAGGAGGGTGTCCAATAAACAGTCCAAAGAGCTCCACAAAATAAACATAAAACATAATTTCCCAGCATACTTAACAAACTTTAGAACTGTAGAAGAAAGACTAAATGTCACAGTTGTAATATGTCAATGTAGCAGAACAGCAGAGATTAGGGATGGCATTAGAGAAGAAGTTAATATTCTGCTTCAATTTGTGATCCAATATTAGCATATCCAGTGTGCAGAAGCTATGTACTTGACAAAAAAGATTAAAAAGCAACAAGCTTCCAAGAAATTCTCAGATTAAAACCCTTGTGAAGCACTGGGTCTGTGGGACTGCAAATGTAGTTTTACGTAAGCCTTCATTCATAAACATAAATGCAGTTTATGGAGAACTATGGTGTTAACCTGTTTCAGTTGTGAGATAAAATAGCATTGCTATAAATAATTCCCCATCTTTTCTAGCATAGGGTATATGAATTTTCACTAATACTCACTATTACTTATATAACAATAGAGTTGAATAAGGGATCAAGGTTATATTGGCATTCAAAATTTTATTACAGGAACCCTCCCCTGTTGATTGCATCAGTTTTTGAAGGACTGAAATTTAGCATTTAAATCTTTTTTTTTTTTTAAAGTCATAATCCTGATAAGCCTAGAGAGAAAACACCCACAGAAACATTTTCTGATGGAAAATAGGGACACTTGTCAATGGAAATATTTGTAATAAACTCAAGAGAGGAGTAACCTGATGTGATTCCCACAACACTGGGAAATTTAGTGAACCTGAACCCACCCTCCCATATTTCCCTTTCCATCCTCAAGCAACAGAGGCCTTGAGCATGACTGAATATTGCTGTTTCACCCTGACATCACGTCAAGACCAAGGGGCTGCAGGGCAGGACTGGGCATGTGATGAAGTTCCAGAAGGTCGGAGCAGGTTGGTTACTATTATCTTCCCTATTGCAAAGCATCGCTGGCACCTGGACATAAAGTGCTGATATATCTTGCCTGTCTGTGGCTTTTTGTTACTCTTCTAATCAGCACTGTCAGCAGAGCTTCCCCATATTTAGTTGAGGACATTAATGTAGTTGGCATAGTAGCAGTGATAAGTGTTTTAACTAGCATCCAGATTAGTTAACGCAGTGATTTATCCACAGTAACACCCCAGCTGTTGATGCCATTCTGGAAGGGGGTTTATTACATGGAGAAAAGCCAACCTATTTCATCTTATAATTGTGATAATCTGGGAGAACTAACACGGTCATTTGCTATAGGTCACTTCACAAATAATAATTCCTAACATGGTTGTGGGATTGAACCTTGCAGACAAACCAATTAAATACTCAGTAAGCTCTGATCCCAGGTCCTTTTTGTTTCAGTGTTGTGGATGCAGATCCAGCAAAGGCTCCTCTCAGCTTCATTACTAAATCCCCTGGAAAGTCATCTTCCTGATACTGATTTTTCCAGAGTCTATCAGACCTTATGGTAACAACAAATATCTCCAGGTCTTCCCCTGTACTCATGGCTTAGCCCCAGCCAAACATCTAAAAGCAACTTATCGCCTTTGCTATCTTCAATTAAACTACTTACATGCTTCAAAATAGACATGCCAACTGGCCAGCTAATTTAATTTGGTTTTCTGTGAAAAGACCAGAATATAGATTAAACCCTACTTGTATGGAAAATGGTAATATAGGGATTGTTTGGCCCATGCAATGCTAATAGGGAGGAGCATATGTTATGAATATTACCAAAAACCACTCACTTCATTTGGCTTTTGTTGAGAACTTTCACTTTATACCTCAGAGAGTTTACATAATTAGACAGACTAAAAACTTGCTTGGTCTGTTTCTTCTTATTATTAAGTCATTATTTTAGTCCCAAAGGTAGTTGTTATGAATGCCATTAACTGGATGATATGAATTATTCAAATACTGGCATATTTAGACTGTCATCTCAAAAAGAGGCCTATAATCAATCTCACATTGTTCAGAGGTTTGTAGCCCTGTAAAATTTCATCTCATTTACAAAGTATTGATTAAATGGGTATTCACTACCTGCAATTTAAGGTTAGCTGAGAAACACTAAGGTCGTTCACTGCTATTACTAATTCCTTCATATACCCTGAACTTGTGAATACTTTTCCTTTCTTTGGCATGCTAATACCTCCCAGAAAGAACTTCCCCAAACTGTCTAGAATTTTTCTTAAAGTATCAGTCAAAAATGTGTAAATAAAAATGTCATAGAAAATAGGTATATGCATTCCCACTGGTAAAATAGCTTTGATCAGTAGCTCCTAGAGGTCAGAAGACAGGATGATAGACTAAGGTCACAAAACCAAATATGCACTCTTCCTTTAACCCTACATTAAAACCCTCTTCTTTAGGAAATAGAAGTAAATTCAAGAGGTATGTTAAAATCACCATGAAAATACATTCAGGGAAAATTCTTAATGTGTTCATTGCAAATAACAGAGGTACTTTTTGTTGCACCATTTCCATTTGTTTTCAAAGCACTTTGGTAGATGCAGTCTAGTAAAACCTCCAATAACCAATATGACCTGCCCTAAAGTCCAACAAGGGCAACTGGGAAGAATTCCCTTTCTGACTTCACTGGGCTTTGTCTAGGGCCTATGTATTTTCTCAGACCAAGAAATGTTAAGGAAGCAGGAAATGTGCTAGAAAATGACAAGTCTGTTGCCCAGGGAAGAAATTGTCTTTATTAGCTTTGTGTATTAAAGCTGATCCTTGAATTCCACCCATGCATTGAAAGACAGAAGCTAAAGCAAAAACTGAAATATTGGGGAACGTGCAGGAGATTAGACTCGCCTGACACTGCGGCAAGATCTGGGGTTTTGTGATCATTGCACACATTCAGCTTATTTTAACACATGGAGAAGATAGAGCTTCTTAGTTCCTTCACCAGAAGAAACCCAGTAAGCGGTCATAGTGCTATCAAAGGGTGCACAAGTGTGTGTACAAAGCACTTCTGAATCGTAATTCACTTCCTTGTCTTTCTTTTTGTGCAGTTTATCTACTGAATTTAAACTCATTATGATGGTAAGGGAAGCGGAAAAGTTTACCTGAACAGTGACTCCACAGGATCATGGGCTGTACAATGGGGCAAAATTTCTTTCCTATGTAATTTTGGCTATGTTAGCCTCGGATATACTGCAAATCCCACTGTTCAAACCAGATCTGGATTTTTTGCGAGGACTCCATGAGGAAAAAGTGACGCTGTAGGTCTGTATTTGCAGACTCCCCACGAGTAACCACTTCTCATGCTGTCACATTTTACACAGAATCACAGAATATCAGGGATTGGAAGGGACCTTGAAAGATCATCTAGTCCAATCCCCCTGCCAGAGCAGGAACACCTAGAGCAGGTCACACAGGAACATGTACAGGCAGGTTTTGAATATCTACAGAGAAGGAGACTCCACAACCTCTCTGGGCAGACCCTTCCAGTGTTCCATCACCTTCCCTGTGAGGAAGTTTTTCCTTATATTTAAGTGGAACCTCCTTTGTTCCAGCTTGCACCCATTGCCCCTTGTCTTGTCATTGCCTGTCACTGAGAAGAGCCTGGCTCCATCCTCCTGACACTCGCCCTTTACGTATTTATAAACATTAATGAGGTCACCCCTCAGTCTCCTCTTCTCCAAGCTAAAGAGACCCAGCTCCCTCAGTCTTTCCTCCTATGGGAGATGCTCCACTCCCTTCATCATCTTTGTGGCTCTGGCCTGGACTCTTTCCTGCAGTTCCCTGTCCTTCTGGAACTGAGGTGCCCAGAACTGGACAAAATATTCCAGATGGGGTCTCACCAGGGCAGAGTAGAAGGGGAGGACGACCTCTCTCGACCTACTGACCACCCCTGTTCTAACACACCCTAGTATGCCATTGGCCTTCTTGGCCACAAGGGCACAGAGCTGGCTCATGGTTATCCTGCTGTCCACCAGGACCCCCAGGTCCCTTTCCCCTACGCTGCTTTCCAACAGATCATTTCCCAACCTATACTGATACCTGGGTGGTTCTTGCCCAGATGCAAGACTCTACACTTGCCCTTGTTATATTTCATTAAATTTCTCCCTGCCCAGCTCTCCAGCCTGTCCAGGTCTTGCTGGATGGTGGCACGGCCTTCTGGTGTGTTGGCCACTCCTCCCAGTTTGGTGTCATCAGCAAACTTGCTGATCATGCACTCTACTCCCTCATCCAAATCATTGATGAACATATTGAATAATACTGGGCCCAGTCCTGATCCCTGAGGGACTCCACTAGATACAGACCTCCAACTAGACTCTGTCCCATTAACCACAACTCTCTGGCTTCTATCCTTCAGCCAGTTCACAATCCACCTTACTACCCTATCGTCCAGCCCACACTTCCTCAGTTTGGATGCAAGCATGTTGTGGGAGATGGTGTCAAATGCTTTACTGAAGTCTACCCTTCTTCTTCAAGTAATGAAATGCAGATCAGTAAGGAAATGCAGATCATAAAATAAACAAATTTACACTCTCTTTCTTCCTTGTGGAGGTAATCCTAATCACCATATATTTATTTAAAACTTTATTTTCCAATGAGCCTAGAAACCACTTCTGTCATTATGCTGCTTATCATACTGACCTTTTGCTCTTTCCAATATACCTGCGAGTATCTTGACTAGTTAGTGCAGAGTCTGTTTAGTTGTCAGTTTACAGAGAATGCAAAGCACATTAAAGTTCCAGCTGTAACTAGGGCTTCTGACTGATCTGGTAATGCTGCTGATAATTAGGACAACTGTTAGGCTGCATTCATGCTGTGACAAAATTTGTAGGAGAAAAGACAAATGCTAAAACAGGAGTAGGTGAAAGCAAACCTTCCCACATATTGTGATCTTTGAGAATAATGTGTTAGTTGCTATGAGACTGGTTCTGTGGGGAGAGAGGCCAAAGTTTTAGATGGGCACAAGTGGAGTAAAGAGGTAGGTTAGTAAGCACACAAAGGACAGATGGCTTTGTGATTGCTGAAAAGGCAATGCCACTCAACTGATTTCTCCACCCACAGATGTTATTACCAAAAAGGAAAAGGTGGCTGAAATGATTAATCCCTCCTGAACCTTGAGAAATTGACTGAAAATTGGATGAATCACGACTAACACACTCATAATATATTTTTCATTATCTCTTGAAATTAATTGAGAAAAAAATTAACATATAAACACAAGAAGTTACACTTGTGTGAGAATTTCCAATCATTTTAATTATCTCTCCATTACATATCAAAATACTTTTTCTTTCTACAAAAGTTGACAGGCAATAGATTAGATTAAAAACATTAAAAGTTGCTTGGTTTTGCAATAGACAAAGAAAACCTCCTCAAAATCTGAAAAGTCTCATTGAAAGACTCAAGACTTGACCTATGCCTCTTTTATCTTAACCACTCATGGATTAAGAAGCTTTTAAGAGTGCATGAGTAAAATACGCTCCTATTTCTCTGTCCACAGAATTGATGATCCACTGAAATTACAAAGTCTTTGAGATGATAAGCACACATCATAATTTCAAGGGAAGGTCAAGGAGTATGAGTTTACTCTAAACCTTGTTTTCTGCTGTACTACCATGCTGCTGTCTGCTTCTTGTGTTTCCAACACCCTATACAAAATGGTAATTTTTTGCCACTAACTGTAAAATCAGAGAGAAATAGGCAGGTGCAGCCAAGGACCACATGCTTGCTTCTCTGCAGCTAGAGCTATACCAAGGCTTTGCCTCTGTCTTCATCCTGCAGATTTCTCTTCCCAGCTGTGAGCTACCTATACACACAGGAACTCAGCACAGATGTCCTGCTCAAGGTCCATCAACACAGAGGTAAGTGTGCCACTGTGCCATGCAAAAAAACCCAAACCAAACACTTAATATATCTGCATGTTATTTTACTTTTTCTTGAACTTTGTTTCCTGAACCTTAGCTGTAAAGAAGTAATTTGAAACAGCTCTTTTTCTAGAAGTTAAGCCTAGCAGAAGACTAACTATAAGTGAGGATCATTTGCTTTGTCAAAAAAAAAAAATGACTTGACTATCACACATCAGCACTGTACCATCCTATGGATTTAGATGCTGTCCTCCCCACAGGAGGACTCTGATGCCTACACATCATCCCATTACGGGTGGCGAGCCACCACATAGGTGCTGGGCCATCTCCACCTGCAACTTATTATTGGCACAAAAAGCCAGATGGACACATATTTGCTCATTTCAGTGTGTCACCACTTACTGGTTTAATTACATTACCATCAGGTTGATCAATGTGAAAAACCATTAGGTCAGAATAGATGGTGTTACAGATTCATGAAACTGTGTTTAAAACTAGTGTTACTTCAGTCATTCAGCTATATTACATGGAGTAATTAAGGAAAGCTGGCATGCAGGCTGACAGAGCATGTTATGGATGGTGTTTATAACAACATCAAGTTTGTGTTGCCATGGGGTTGCTCACTCTGAACTTACTGCTTTTGTGTATCCGAAATCACAAGCAAAAGTTGTTTGAATATGTCTGTATGTGTGTGTGTTTGTGTCTACAAAGAATGAAACTAGGAGATATAAGACAATATCAAAGAGATACCAAGTTATGGGACACAAGGGAGAATCTGGATGATTGTACTAAGAAGTAGGCTGCCGGTCCTTTTGTTTTCTTGTCTATTTTGAGTACATAAATTATCTTTCACCTGTGAGCTAAATGTATAGAAGTTGAAGGAGAAGGCAGACATTCATATTGAGTTCACTGAAATCAGTGAACTTATGGCAGACTTTGACCAGCTGAAGATCTCTTCTAATTCCTGCAGTTCAAAGGTCCTACGTGGGATAGCTGTGAGAGAATTCAACTGCACTTTTGTTATTAGTTTCTATTCTCCCCAGCCAAGGGCTTTGAGGTACTTACTGCCACTTGTCAATATACCCCAGGAAATCCTACTATGATATTAAGTAAAATTTTGGATTACTGTCAAAAAACCGCACAGCTTTAATGTTTTTTTCAGCATTTAATTTAGCAGATTAAGTCTTCCTATATGGTGCAAGTCACCTTCCATGATGACTCTGAGATTGTTTTTTATAAGGTTCACTTGGCCATATTATAATAAGTTGAGAGCTATATTAAGTAATATTAAATATTTAATCTATGATGACAGGTATTTTTGGAAGCTGATATAACAGTACTCATGAATGAGGAAATGAACTTTGACAAAATGAATAGTTTGACAGATGGTAGTTTGCTTAGAGCTCTTACTAACAGATGTTTGAATGAATGTTCTGCAAGACCTCTGTGTATTTTGGGTTTTAACATTTTATTAGCAAATAGCTATCACCTGGTGTATTCTTGCTCTTTGGAAGTTCTTGATGTGAAGATGATTTTTTTTCCCCTTGTCTTTCTTAGAAAAGAAATCCCAACACTTTATTGATTCCTGCATGGAGAATGATGGAACTTTTTTATATGTACTTTTTTTTTTTTGGTGTTTCACAGTATTTATGATTAGGTTTGTGACATTCACAGACACACAATTAACTATGATGGTATTAGGGACCCCAAGCCCCCAAAATGTGAGTTGGAGAACCAATGGTGGGTTTGAAATTACAGCTACTGTGGGAGAGATTTGTGTAAAAAAACCAACAACAAACTTACAAATAAAAACATACATTCTATGTACTAGAACCAATATACCATTATATTTAGGTAAATCCCTCTCAAAGAACCTTCTCAGTAATCACTAAACAAAGAACCAATATGGTTTCTGGAGCAGAAACTAGAATTTATATTCTCTCAAAGAAGTATCTTAATCATTCTGCTGAACAATTCTTATTTGAAACTATCTTAATGTAAACATCCTATCCAAGAACACACCAAAAACACACTTAGTTCTCAGATATATCTTTTTGTGAATGAGCCATACTTAAAGAAGACTCTTGTGCTTCATTTTGTCTGGGTGAGCGTGGCCACCGCCCACGCAGCACATGACTGGACACAGCCAGGTCCAGAAAAGCAGATTTCCCCCATCCTTTCCTTAATCAAAACTTTCCCTGACCCCTTCTGACTTAAAACATCATCTCTACCAACTGTGCCAATCTTTACTTCCTACCAGACTTCACTGCACACCCAGATTTTTGCCTTAAATCTGATATCTTCTACCCTGTACCTATTCTCTACCCTGACTTTGCTCACCTTCTTGCCTCATTCTGAGACTGTGAAGTACTTCTGAGGTTGATATTCTTAGGGTCCCTTGGGCACTGACCGCCTGACCCATCCCAGCCTGCCCTGTGATGCAGTGGCAGGAGTCATTGAAGCTCTGCTGTGAGCTCTTTCTCCACTCCAGCCTCCCTGATGTAGATGGTGAAACCATTGGACTGTATTATTTGCAGGACAAAAAGATTGCACCTGCTCTAAAAGTCTGAAAAAGCAAGACTACTATCTTACAGGAGAACATACACCCACCTTGCTCTCTCATTCCTATGAGAGCATCCTTCTGCCAAAGTTATTGATATATTTTAGTGGCAAACGGAATTTTGGTACTGTAAAACAGTCCCTACATTGTTAGTTATAACAAATCATTCTATCCTGTCTTACAGTGTTCTTCATGACATTCCACTTTATGCATTTTTGGTATATCCGCCATGCCTGAAGTCTTTGCACGTAACAGGAATAATAACTTCAGTGATATAAAAAAGAGTAATATTTTATCGAAGGGAAAACAGCCATGAATAGAGAAATATTGGTTGAGAAATATTCATTTTGGGTAGTGAAACTGTGAGAGAAAAAGAAATATCTAAGGGTATAAGCATGAAAACCTATGTTAAAAATCACTAGAGAGGAATAATATTTAGAAGGTCCTGCTAGCAGGTTTTCATTAGAGATTAACAGTTATTATGGCTTTAGATATGGTACAGAGAGAATAGAAGCAACAATCATGCCTATGGCCATGTGTATTCTGGTCCATACTGCCTTGAGAAAAAATAAGATATGAATAGAAAATTATAGATATGTTCAAGGAGGGAGTAGAGATGAATTGGAATGAGAATAAAAAGAAACAGCCTACATTGCAGCCATGAATACAAAAGAACAGAACAGAAAAGACAAATCAGTGCTCTCTTAACAAAAAGAGTTTTGACAAAGAAGTAAAAGTGACCATTTTGGTTATATCTCATGAATAATTAATGAAAACTAGAAGTGCAGGATTTTTTTTCTCATTATATTTGGAGACATTACAAGTTAGTGTCACTAACATAGTGGTAAACAGTGTACACAGGTGATATTTCATCACAGCCAACTATGAGGAGAAACAGAGGTCAGCAGAACTTTAAAAGGGAGATATGACTTACTCTGACTTTAATTTGCTTTCAAAAACATGGTCACTGACCCTTTAAATCACAAGCCAATTACAAGCATTGTAGTGCCATTACTAATTACATGCTGAGAGTGTAAATTTAAAATGGCAATTTCAATTTTCAGTTCATTGGGAGAATGCAGGAAAATGAAATTGCATACTAATTAGTTCATGTGTGTCAGACACCTGAAAGATTAGAGAAAAAAACTCTACACTCATTACAAGTGAGTTATAAGCAAAGCACTCAAACATTTCATTTGCCAAGCTGCATACAAATAAAGAAATTAAATGACAAAGAAAATTGATAATGATGGAGAAAGGCAAAAATAGCTACAGGCTTGTATTTATGTATATTTTGGGGGACTTTGTGAATTATAGTTTCCTTTAGAATTTATCTAATATTAGAAACTCTAAGAGATTAGCATGCTACTGCTTCAGGTTCACTGCAAAAAATGCTAATTTACATGTCCTAAAAGCAGAATTTCTGATTTTATAACTTTCCATTTAATCACTGTAAAACATTCACAGTTTTTCAGAAGCCATCTTCTGGACCAGCTGTCTTGTCACTTGGATCAGCATGGAAAAGGTTCCTTATACAGATCCCTCACATGAAGATCTGGGAAGAAGATGGAGATATGCTAAAGAACGCAAAAACTAAGAGTAAGCTGTTGTTAGAGGGAACATTTCTACTTCAAGACCAGAAGGAAGGTGGCCAGGAACTTAGCACAAATCAGAGTGGGCTGACTTTTTGTAACCTTCCACAAATGCTTACGAAGTATCTCCCTGGCCATTACAGAAGCTGTGCAAAAATAAGATATGGGATTTCTGCTTCTCCTCTTCTTTCAACAGAAACTGTTCACCCATACAAGGGCCAGTCAGTGTCTGTCTCTTAAGAGTGTATTTTATACTCGAAGAACAAGACAGTGCTCTGATTTAAAAAACTACTATGCAGTACATAAAATGTCAGTTTGTGGAGGTCTGTATCCTTGCCAAATCAAAACGGGGCTTCTGCAAAAAACTAAAAAACATTTTTTCTCTCCAAGCATCATCTCTCTGACAAATTTAGAATTTCTATTCCCAGGTGTTTTAAGGAGAAAGGAGAAAGGAGAGTCTCATAGAAAAGGGGGAAAAATGCTCTCAAGAATTAAACTTCTGTTTTTAAATTATAAAGCTTTACGCTGATAAAAAATAAAAAGAAAAACAAAGCACTTAACAAGTTTCTTTGAAAATTATAGACCAAAGTTATGTTTTAAAGAAAAATGTGAAGAAAAAGAAAAGGATGCTAGGTGCTTAGTACACATATCATAAAACTTAATTAGCTTTTGCAAAATCTTTTAATACTCTGGCTGTTAAAATTAGAGAATATCCTGCATGGGATCGTCACTACCTAGATTGGGTCATTAACTCCAGAAAAAGAACAAATTATTCAAATGTGATACCTTGGGCTGAGATTTTAGACAAGTTTTCTCCATTGGACCAACTTTCCTTCTAGGTAAGAGCAAAGGGAAGACTTCCCTGGGAGCAAACTCCATGGCAGACATTAGCTCTGCTCTGGCTAGAAACCTCCACAGCTGCCTGACAGCCACCTCCACAGTGAGTAGTGGCTTTGCCAGGTAGAAATGTGAAAGAAACAGACCATTAGCTATCCCCATCCAGTTCATCTCCTAGTAAAGGCATGTCTTGGGGGAAAGTGCTAAATGATTTGGCCTTTATTTTTTTTCTGAAGCTCATTTAATAAAGCCCACATTCGAAAGCAGCCCAAAAGCTGCTCTAACACTGACTTTTTCCTTATCCAATAAAGTTAGATTAGTTTTCTACTCCAGTGAAAATAATTCTACAAGTCCTTCAGCGTTATTCTTTCTAGTTCTTTTTCAATGTATAAATTTTACAGACTTCCTAACCCCGCTGGTCTTTACAGAAGAAAACTGACTTAAGATACATTGAAGGGCCTTTGTGTTTTCACTCCGCAGTGAATAGCAAACAGTAACACTGGCTTCATTTTTCAGAACTGACAAAATCCAGCACTCTCACCACACAAGCTTCAGAAAACTTCATCACACAACGCTTTGTGCCTTCTCTCTAAACAAGAAAAATGAACAGGTAATCCTGTGCACTTTTTCCCCAAACATCTGGGAACCGCTCAGAAAAATCACAAGTGGTAGTCAGTACAAAAACTTGAATAAGAACAAGAATTATACCATGCACATGAAGGTAACTTCAAGAAGAGAGTATCTGACGCTCAAGGGACTTATGGACAGTTCACTTTAGGGCTAGTAGACATGATGCTCAGGTACCATCTTCTGCTACTCCTGCGCTAGGTTCACTGGGACAGAAGAACCTTCATCATATATTGATTTTAATGACTAGTAAAAAAGGTTTTTTTGCATAAATATCTAACATCTCCTCTATTAACTAGCAGCTGAAAATGCTGTAGCTCAGCCCAATTCACACATCATGAAAGGAAAACACCATAAATACGAAGAGCTACAGGAATCACTACATAATAATTGCCCTCATTAAAATACAGCCACAGGACTTCATATTCACTGCTTTGTGACTTTTACTGAAGTCATTTGCTAGGTGCAGAAAATCCAGTCTGCAAAGAGGGCACTGCCATTTGAATTACTCTAGCAATAACATCCTTGAGTGGAAATGAAATAAAAAAAAAGTGTCTTTTCAGCCCCATGGATGTGGTCGAACTAACAGCTATTTCAGCCTTAATTGAAACAGTTCTTGTTACTTCCAGCATGATGCACACAATGCTTAACCTGTGTGCCCAGAGCAGCTCAGCATAGAGGACAAACTATTCCTGCAGGCTCTGGTACGGTCAAAATCACATTAAAGCACTCTAGAACAATGCCCAAGGAAGGCTGCATGTGTCAAGATATCTCCACCTTGAGATATTGCTGTGAAATGCCACTAGGGACTGAACCAGCATATGTAGCATATGCAGAAAGCAGTTTCCTTGTAAAGAGTCTTTATAAATTTTCTTCCATGGTTTACAGCCACAATGGAACATATGCACACTTTTTTCAAACAGAAAGATTTGTGCATTTGTAAAGTCAAGATTATTAGTGTTTTGCAACTAAATAGTCTCTTTTAGTCTAGGCTATGTTTCTGACAGTGAGTAAGAATCTAGCTTAGTTTACCACTTGTCTTCATCAGTTTCTTAAGTGACTCTGGCAATTGAATCAAGAAGATTTTTTCCCTTCTCAGCTCCATCTGTTACCTGAATCCATGGCCATCTGTCATTTTCTGCAGCAGTCCAAGCATTCACAAGACCCTTCTTATTAAGTCGTGCATAGTATGGATACCACTTCTGGAGTCCAAAAAGAGCTCGATGAGTGGATGACGCAGTAATTTGTTGGTTTGACACAATTCCTCCTTCTATCCCTAGTGGGCCAGAGCATCCTGCAAATGGAAACAAGAAGAGAAATTATTGCAACTGAGATGATCAACGCTTCTGAGTCCCAAGTGGCTGTAATTGCAAATAGCATACAAATAGGTCCCAAATGTCATGTCAGATATGTTATTAGAAGAGATTTAAAGCACTTGAGTAGCATCTTCTTTTTGCAAAAATAAGTAATTAAATAAGCTAGAAAAATATTGCTTGTAAATTACTATTCCCATTGCAAAATTAATGAAATAGATTAAGCTTTCAATTTCTTTTAATTTATTCTGTCTGAAGAATTGTGATTTGGGTTTTACAGAAAGAAAATAATCCTTTGATTCAAATATTGAAGTAATTGCTAAAAACAAATTTAAAATTCTGTAATTACTGCAAAGTTCCATATTGCTGCTCTTGACATAGAGTTTAGCAGTTAGCCAATACACTGCATACTGGTACTGCAGTTATCTTTAGACATATGAAACCTGACACATTATATTTTTCAGTTACATTAAAAATAGTTAAAGGTCTTATATATCTAATCAGCAAAGCACAACGTAAGTATTTAATTGAAATGTTCAAAGGCTAATAATTTTTTGTGGCATACATCATTAATTTATACACCTGAAATACTTGCAATCGTTTTTAAAGTCATAATATTTCTGCAAACATTGTTTTTGGAAGCCACTTTGTTCGGGTACAGGAACAAGAACATTCAGTTATTGTTAGCACTGCAAGAACTGTTTTAAAATTCATTATATGCAAATGATGGCAATCTACCTACTATTAAATACCCCCAACAGCTTTCAAGTAAATATGTTTTTTTTTTCTCAATTTTGATGCAGAGTATGAAGATAAGCAAATTGCAAGAACTACTGTAGCAGCTGATCTTGCTCAGTTGCCAAAAAGATCTGCTGCGTGGGTCAACTGCACTCCAGCAGTTTTGAACACACCAGGGCAGAGCAGATGTTTACTTACACTCTAGGTTTTCTCAGGAGCCTGGCAGCATTTCACCTTAAGCAGTACCCAAGAATGAACTCTGAAATGGTACTGCTATGAAAACCTTACACCATCTGGGCAGAAAGTCACAAATAATTTAATTCCTTATTAATTTAAAGGTACAGAGAAGAAAAAGTGACCAGTGCAATTTGGTCCTTTAGGCAGAAGCTGAGGCAGGGAGACAGTGCTGGGAGTCACTGGCAGTGCAATACCTGGATATTGTGTGTCACTGATAACGGAGACAAATACAAATGAAATTCCATGCTTAAGTTGATTATGGAGCAAGGGCCATGGGCAAGTACGTACTTGTGCTCTGAAAAGACAAACCAAAACCCACACATGGATGGGGTTCCCAACACGTTACTTCTTAAATGCAAAACCTGGTTTACTTTTGGGATATGTTTAAGTGAAATCCTGGCCCCATGGAAATTAATGACTAACTTGCACCGTATGATGATTTCATCCACATTTTTAACAGTCCACAAGGCTCAGCTATAATCTAAAGTCCCAGTTCTACTTTTCTGTGTCATGCATCACCTACAAAGAAAGGATGTGCACTCAGCACTTGACTTATAACTATGTTGATGCTGCACAAAACATAACAAAATGCAGCTCTCTCCTGCTGCTGTGCCAGACACATAGCAGTGCCGGAATAAAATAAATTCTTTGTCACCTGCATAGGCAGCCCTAGGATGTGTTCAAAAAACCCACATATGTTGAAAAAGTGTCATTTTATATTGCGTTATCGTGCATCACTTAAAAACTGAAGGACCTGTTCAAATCTTAGCTCTGTTTCTGAAATATTTTCATCTAATAGCAAAAAATTCCTTGGTGCATAAACTGCCACATCTGCTTGCAAGTCAGAGGTAAACTGCTCTACTTTCCCCCCAAAAAATGGGATCTTTTCAAAATTTTATGATCTATACATATTAAATATCTTTGTCATTTCATGATGGGAAAGAAACTGCACATAGGTGTGTCTATATGTATGTGCAACTTGCAAACACGCACATGTACATACAGGACAGATTCCAGCTCACCATGAAATTAACCACACCTAACAGCTGGTATATTCCGCATATATGTTCTCCTCTCATAGTAAGGAGCATAGGGATGAGGATGAGGGCTCTGCTGGTGTTATTCAGTGTCCTAACAGGAAAAATGTGTGTACAAGCACTGGGCTCCACTCTGCACCACAGTCAGATTTGAGTGGGGCCCACAATAAGGGTATTTGGTGTTTGCGGATAATTTTCAAAAGAACATGTATTTGTTGCCAAGACCTTTAGTCTCCTAAAGACATCTCAGCTTTGGCAGACTTGGAAGAGATGTGGATGTCCTTCTTTTTTTTTGCTTATCAGCCTCTGTTTAAGGTGCAGAATGTTTGAATTGTAGAAAGCTTTGATTTGAAGGCATGTTTGTTATCATGCTTGAGAAGCGTTAAAAGCTATTTGAAATATGTGTGAATTCCTTACAAGAGAAAGGAGAATTTTCCTTTCTGAATTGAAGGCAGATAAATTGCCAAGTACAGCACTTAACTCTACTTTGTCAGCTCTGACCATATATAGTCAGAAGTGTTCACCTTCCTTAGCTTTAGGAGGATTATTTCTGAAATCCAAAGCAAATCTCTACCTTCAGGGAATACATACTTCATTGTACAAACTTCTTATTTTAATTGCAGTTCCAGTCTTGGTTTGTCATGTTTGTAATTTTTTCAGTGTGAGTTAAACACAAAATTTACCACCTCTAAAAAGAAAACTACCACATTAGAGATACTTTCTAGTTCAGTGTTCAGTTCAAGCATAACATAATGAGATGCGTAGGAAATATGAGCCTACATAATAATTTCTAAACAATATTAGCCTTAAAATGTAATATGCATATACCCACCACTAAGACCTGTCTTTATAGGACCATCTTTTTTCACTGTCCTGAAAAGCATCACATTGTTCTCATGAAGTGGGAACTTTGGATTAAGATAAACTTAATGCTGCTCAAGACCAAACAGGTCTTTTTCAGGTCCAAACCACAGTTCTTGCAAGGCAATCCTGCCCTGACCCTAGCAGTGCTGATGAATTTAGAAATTTGCCTGGCAGATGGGTCTTGAGGAAGCCCATCCAAAGCTATCTCTTCCTGAGACTTAAGATACCTCCATGAGCATCATGTGAGGTTTATTTGACTAGTCTTACCTTGAATTTGATCACGTTGAATTTATCCTTCTGCTTCATAGTCAGGTGTGTTTCAAGACATTTTAAAAACTCCTCAGACCATTTTAATAATACTAAGATGATTTCTTAAATGATCAGAACATTTTGGTGCAATTCTTATTTACTGAACAGTCAGGAGTTCAGGAGAGGTTTTGCTAGGACTCTGTGAGTAAGCTACTTCCACTGTTAAAACTGGCCATTTACCCACTTTTAAGTCTTTGTCTTTAATCAGACATTATTCTACAAGAAAACCTTTCGATTTACTTTCTTTCATCAGTTGAAAGAAAATAGTTGAACACATTTTTGGATAGTGAAATATCACACAGCAAATGGACTTCCCTTAGCCATATGCTCATTAATTTCTTCCAAATACTCCAATAGATTTCTGAGTCATGCTTTCTCCTTACAAAAGCTCTAATAGCACTATTACTTTCCAAATTCTTGAGAAATTTACTTTGCCTGAAAACTCTCAGCTGAATAACCTTCCTCTGGTTCCATCAAATAGGTTATATCAGTAAAGGACTGGTTACAGACTAGCTTCTGCATAAGATATTCAATATGAGATACAAACAATACTTTCCTTCAAGTTAAGATATCAATTATTTCTTTCAATGCTTAAGGGCTGTGATATGCCATTGCCTACTAACAATGGAGGAAACAAGCAAATTCTGCTTTTGGAGATAGTCTTTTAAATAAAACAGAGATACATATTTTTGCATAACAATTGCAAGCTGAATTATATTTTGTTGTTAAACATCTGCTTCTATTAAATCCACAGTTCATTTAACAAAAATCATGACAGCTTGGGAAACTACAGACTCCATGGGACTAATAATATCACTGCAATGACTGTACAATTCAGTCTGGTCAACATTAACCATTAAATAGAAACCCATGGTTTTTTTTAGTTAATGCTGACACGTTGGGGCATGACAATCAGCTTGATGCAACAAAGTAAAAGAAATAGAACAGCAATTAAAAAGCTGCTTGATAGCTTCATGATACAGATTCGCAAGGAAGATTTTGTCTTCTGGAGCTGTTATTTTATTGTCATTAAATAGCAAAATAGTAACTCGAGCAATATTGTTCTTACTCCTAGAGTGGCAATTGGTGTGCACGAAATAAAATGCTGTTGACTCTTCTCTTTTTCTCATTGACCACTATTCCCACATTGTCCCCATTGTTCATGAAAATGACAGAATGCAAAGGTGTACCAACAAGATACATGATTGTGAATGGACCCAGTGATGGATCCATGGGAAAAGTCAACACCACATGAAATATGAAGGATTAATATATATCTTTTCAGTTCTTCTAAGAATGCCCACCAACACATGAGAAGATGACATGGTTATAAAACTGCCTTGAAGGCTTCTTTTACAATAGTAAACTTAACTAGGTCTGAAACATTATGTACCGTTTTGCACCACAAAGCAAGTGATCATTTGTCCAGACTTCACTTGGGGATCAACTGTCTCCTCAGACAAAAGATGACTTCTGCATTTCCACCCTAATCTCTTACAATAAAAAACCCTTCAGCTGAACAAAATAATTTGTGCAAAAGGAAATAAAAGAAGATGACAGTTTACTGTGTTCTACATTGATGTCTCTTCAGAGGTAAATTAGAATAGGGAAAAATATCACTGATTCCCTTTCTTAATAGGGGGAAAACAAACCATTTTAAGATAAAGAATTACTCCAGTAGGAGATAATGAACAGAAAGTACTGGGTAAACATGTTACTTGAGTATATTTAATTTGGACTTCTACATTTATGTCAGTCCACAAATTAAGCAAAACTTCCAAATGGTTTAAAAATTGCTTGAAAATGTGAAGATTATGCTTCTGCAAACAGAAGAAAAAGATTTCTTGTTATTGATGATGAAACATGCCTGATTTTGCAGCGTGAATATGTAGCTTTCATTTCCTCTGTTGGTTTGTCTCTAGCTAACGTCATCAAAACAAACAGATGCAAAATTGAAAGCACGTAGAAAACAAATCTGCTTTAGACATCTGCAATCCTGCTTTTCTCCAAGCACCTCGTTTTCTGGAATGAGATTGTTCTGGCTGTGTTTAGCATAATGCAATAATTGTGCTGAACATAAACTCTGACAATGGGATTACAGATGACCTCTGATACAGTCGTAATTAATGCTGTTCCCCAATGTGTAATCTACGCTTCAGTCTCCTGTATCTTCTTCTTGTGTGTCCTGCCACCCACACCTCTTTGCCCAGTTTCCTCTGTCAAGGGTAGCTCTCTTAAATGAATTTGTTTCTGTAGGAGCTGGTTAGGTGGACATGGACGGTCATATAGCAGTCTGCTACTAAAGTGCCCATCCACACGCATTGTGTGAAACAATGTTCTAGTCAGGCTTGTATTTTCACAACCATGACACAGAGATGCTAAAATTATGAAAATTTCTTTTGCAGAGAGGTGGCTGAGTAACGCAGTTTCTCTTCCTGCTCTCATGGTTTTAGTGACACAAAGGTCCCCAGTTGCCAACTTCACCATTTCACAGAGGGACTAGAGATGACCTCTGATATTGCAGTAATTAATGCTGATACATGTATAAACTCCCCACCATGCAATCTAGGCTTCAGCTTCCTATTTCTTCTTCTTCCTTCACACAGAGACTTGGGTTCTATGACTAGAAGCACTTTCCCACATGGGCCTGCAGTCCACAGTTGGGTTTCACATCCCTCTGATAGACATCCAGAAGGATTTGCTACACTGAGCTGTCTGCAAAAACTTCTACTTCCAGCATAGTATAGGAGCNCTGTGTCTGAAATGGAGGGTTGTTATTCAGGACTAATTTGCTTAGTTCTAGTTTGGCAATTTCTCCTTTCTACTCTTTGAGAAGAATGGATAACACTGTAAATTCCCCAGAAAAAGCAGAGGAATTAACATCTGGGGAACTGCAATATACAGCGTAGTCGAAGAGAGGACCTATCCAACAGGAATAACATTAAGGGAAGATATAAATTCTGATTTAGGAAATCCATAAACTGAAGACTGCTGGAAGATGAGAAAATACAATGGGAGAACCATCACTTAGTGCGTGTCCTTTTTCTTTACACTAGTTCATTAAGCATTCACCTCAGATCACTGTCTGAGGAAGGACTGTTGGATTGTCATCAGACCAAGTATGATTATTCCTATGCTCAAAAACAAGGGTACGTCTAAAATCTCATATCTGAAGCTGAAATCAGAAAAAAATTACTTTTTAATGTTGCTTCATGAAGTGAGTGTTGCTGCTATGTTTGTGCTAAGCTCCATCCCGCTAACGTTACTGACAGCATCCCTAGGCACATTCAAAATGCTTTTAATGGGACTGGCCTGGGAGGAGGACTTCTAGAATGAAGACACATTGCCTGTGGATCCCTCTCAGAGAAAACCGCTGCTTCAAATGATCTGGAAAAGTCTTTATCCCAATATATGTCAAATACATTACAACCATGCCATCCCTGACAAATATTTTGTTGAATGCCTTTTTTCAAAATCTCCAGTAGTGGAGATTCAACAATCCTTTTTGGTGTTTGATTGAAGTTTTTCTTATTACTTTTATTATTTCTTGTCCTGATTCTGTGAGTGTGGACAACAATATACTCTTCTTAGCTCAGCCTTTAGTGCATTGTCTCCTCTCTTATTCTCTTTTCTACTTGGGGAAGCCGAATAATCATAATTTACACTGAGCACATGGCATAGCACAAAGAGTCCTTGCATCATGGGTTACTAGACTAACTGGAGGCACAATCCAAAATTCAGGGGAGAGTTGAGAATGCAGAAAAATGATTTGGTGAACCTTGACTGTGATGTACCACATGACCAATTTATAACTACAGCAGAAAACTGCTATCACTCCATGGTGACTTCAGAAAGGACAAACTTCATTGTATAACTCCCAAATACAAAGCACTTCCTCTGAGTTTATACAATTATTCAAGTTACATCATTCAACAATTCGCTTATACACATAACCTTTATCTTACTCTGTTTTCAAGGAGACATTATGATTTTTTTTTAAAGATTCAATAATATTTCAGTAAGGAGTTTAGTTTCTCAAACTCCTCTGCTGAGCCCTCACATAGAAATACATTAATGATTTTTACATTTTAAGTTGGCATTGTGAAAAATAGCATTTCTGCCATGTTAGAGTAGTGATATTATCCAGTTTTACATCACTCATAGCCACTTAAGGATTACTAAAATAATAATGAATAAATATTGAATGAAAAAATAATCTGAATAAAACAGAAATAGTGGAGTAACACTAAAAAAACTTCTCACAGGAATTAACCTACATTCATATTATAGAAGTTAATTTCATAGGCACTTTCAAGTTGCTCTATAAAATACTTGCCATCAGAAGGAAAGGCAGATACAGAAACCATTCTTTCTTTCACAGGGCAACATTTGTGCTAGAAAAACTAGTAATTTTAACATAGAATGCATAAATAAATCTTAAACTGGTAATGCCACAATTTCCAGGAGATGTAGCAGGAAAAAAAAGTGCAGCCTCCATAATATTCCTACCAGTGCTGCAAAATGGGGTTCACCACTGGGAAAGATGACATCCTGCCTCTCAAAGGCAGCGACCTGCTGATGCAAAGGCACACTCACAGTTGTGCTGGCTGGTGGGAGTGCTAATTTCAAAGGTGTTAATTGAACAGGAAATCTCACTGATTTCCTTTACAACTTCTATTAAACACTATCAGGAGAGGTGAAACACCTGGATTCTGACCATCTGACTGTTGTGAAGCTCTGCCTCATTCTCTGAATTAGTTACAGGATGCTGACACTTCTGGTTTTTTTAAAGTACTAAGCAACTGCTGCTAATATGAAGGTAGCTCATGACATACATATCTTTCTGCTTAATGACTGCTTCAAAATCGGCCTGTTCCAAAAATCATCTTTGAAAAAAAAAAACCAACAAAACCAAACCTTCTCTTAGAAGTAATACTGCAAAGACAAGGTACGGTAACACTGACAGACAATCTGCCTTTTTCTAGCAGGTCTACAATGGAAATCAGTGGGATTACAACATCAATGTAATTAGCATTCCTGTAAGACAGCCTGACAGTGAGAATGTTCGTTTGCCAGGAGTAGAGTATGTACTTTTCAAGTGGCAAATCTTATTTTGCTGCCTAGAGACATTCTTTCTGTCTTTGTGGTTTGGTGGCTTTTTTTTTTTTTTTCCCGTATGAACAGCAACTGTTCCTAGAAACGACAATATTACTTGTTACAAGATGTATTCATTGAAATTGTTTAAAAACTACTAGCGGCACTAATATGAATTTTACATTACAATGGAATACATATTCTTCAGAAAGAAGTAAAAAGATGGCAATATTCTACAATATACTGCTGAAGTGATATGCTAAATATGAGCTATATACACAGTACTGAACACAAACTGCATGCAAACGACAGTTATTTAAATCTGACTACACAGAAACAGCAGTTCGTATGGGCTCTAAGCTGTTTCCGTCTTCTTCTATAACACATCTAACTGGAAATAATAACTGGAAATTCAGATACTGGCATTTAGATCTTGTTCCTGGAAGTCATTTGATGTAGGTGTACCATTATATTCATGTAAAGCAGCTTTAAGGATCGGGACTTGAAACCCTGTTAAAAATACAGAATTAATTTAAAGGTCATGGACTTTTGTTAGGGTGGAAAAGAAATTCAGAATTAAGATTCCTTGTATATGTACAGTAAAAGAAGTCTTTCATTGCTACAGTCTGTAGAAAAATAAGATGTTATATTTTTGACTCCATGGTTTATTTTAAACATAAATCTCTTCATACATCATTTTTTAAATGTAATTTTATTTTTCCTTGTCAATATCTATTTTGACTATATAAAGGATATGATTCTAAAATTTTTATATTAAGAAATAGCTAACCAAACAAAGCAAACTTAAGAGATCAAATCCATGCAGCCCATCTTCAGACATCTAAAAGTTACATATTTGCCCCAAACTAGCTGCTGAGGTTCTTTCTGTCATATGTGGTAAGAAACAGGCAACTCTGACCCAGGATTTTAATTTCAGTAAGAAAGTGTTTAAGTCCATGTAGTTACCTTTTCGGTGTCTACTGATGAATGAACAAGCCTAGAGCACTATCTTCAACTTAGTTCCTAGGTTTAAGAGGCTAAAATTAAATTAAATGAACCTGGTGAGTTTTAAAAGACAAAAAAAACCCCATTCCTTTCTGCAAAACTAGATTTACTAGTTGACATACTTGGACTTTATAGAATACATCTTTTAGAAGCAGGTGGTAAGGAAGAGATGAACATAACATCAAATCAAAAACTTTCCAGACTTTGATTTGTCTGTTGAAAAAGATGACCACAAAAAGGTTGGTATGACTTTGGAACTGGAATTACTAAGCGATTCGAGCTGAAATACCCATGTTAAACCTCAGGAGGCTATTTGCCACAGAAATACCAAGCAACTCCTCATTCTGTCTGTATTATATCTAATGCAACTGGTGTTGAATCCATGGGGTCAATATGGTTCAATGTTTCCATTAAAGAACAAGACACTGGGACAGACTGCACCCTCACTGAGACAGCAGATGATACGAAATAGAGAGGAGTGGCTGATACACCAGATGGGTGTGCTGCCATCCAAGAGGACCTAAACAGGCTGGAAAAATGGGCTGAAGAGGAGCCTCATAAAGTTAAATAAGGAGAAATGTAAAGTCCAGCTTCTGGGGAGGAACAGTCCCACTGGGGGCCAACCACCTGGAAAGCAGCTTGGCAGAAAAGGACAAGGTGGACAAGTTGACAATAAGAGAGCATGGCGAAGAGCAAGTCAAGGGAGTCTCTCTAGGCAGTACTGGGGAGACACATCTTGGGTGTTGCATCCAGTGCTGGGCTCCTCACTATTAAAAAGTCCTGGACTCACTGGGGTGAGTCCAGTGCAAGGCCATGATGACTATGGGACTGGAGCAGCTGACCCACAAGGAGTCACTGAATGAGCTGGGACTGCTCAGCCCGCAGAAGAGGAGGCTTATGAGGATCCTATCAATGATTACAAATGTCTGA
The DNA here is from genome assembly GCA_013400055.1 of Nycticryphes semicollaris. Taxonomy (NCBI): domain Eukaryota; kingdom Metazoa; phylum Chordata; class Aves; order Charadriiformes; family Rostratulidae; genus Nycticryphes; species Nycticryphes semicollaris. Next base: position 166,838 of record VXBJ01007836.1, read on the forward strand.
TGAAAGGGTATGAATGCAAATGAGGCACTCTCCTCACTGGTGCCACTGGCAGGACAAGAGGCAATTGAAACAAATTAAAACCAGGAAATTCCACCTGAACACAAGAAAAAAGTTTGGGTTTTTTTCATTTTTTTCCCGACTTTTTAATTGTTTTTGTGGGGGTTTTTTTGTTTGTTTGTTTACTTGTTTTGTTTGGTTTTGGTTTTGTTTTTATTGTGAAAATGGTCAAACACTGAAATAGATTGTCTGGTGAAGTTGTGGAGCCCCATCTACAGAAATGCTAAAATGCTGAGTTGACATAGTCCCGGGCAATGAGTTCTAGGTTTCTCTGCTTAAGCAGGGAGGCTGGACTAGGGAACCTCCTGAGGACACTGCCTGCCTCAACCTTTCTGTGATGCTTTGATTCCAAATAGTTCTAACTCCATGTTCTTTTCAGATCAGTGCCCACAGACCGGTAAATTCTGCTGTCAAACCAACCCAGAAGAGCCCTTCCTGAATAGAAACAATCTGACATTGTTCTGTTGACTTTGGAATTGTATTGATTTATAAGGGATGAGGATTTGCTGCTGAAGTACTTCATCTTGTAATATACAGTGTACATGAAATAATAATAAATAAATAATTTGTTCATTTTTTCTTCTTGGGAGCCATTTATAAGTGGAACACTTCACAGAAATGTGTTTGCAGTCCCATTTTTTTTGATAGGTCCCAATCAGTCACATTCTGTTAGGATGTCACATACAAATCACCTATTAGGACCTGACATATAAAATTTATGCCTGTTTTCCTTTAGCAAATAAATTTTTTGCTGTTAGCTGCATGGGTAATCAGTATATTTTAAAAATAGAATAATTTCTAATTGTAGGAGTTATATCTTAATTTCCAGAAGAAGGTAAAGGGCCAAGGAGGCTTTTCATTTTCCAGAAGAGGGTGGGTTTGTATATCTATGCATACTATATGTGTAAACATACACTATGATAGACTGAAGGAGAGCTACAGTCCTAAGTTACTGAAAGCACTCTGTCTCTGTGGATTCAGTTTGCTCCAGTCATACTTAACACAAAGCAAACACGTTGTGTGAAGGACAGTTACATATCCCAGCTCATTGTCCAATTAATTGTCTCATGGTTCGGCTTCAGTAGTCCAAGAGCACTGATTACAGTGCACTGGTGCAACTGGAAATTACACAGACACAGTAGGTATATTCCTACATACCTGTTTTTTTTAATATATTGGCCACCTTTTTTTTGTCAAGCACATTCGTACTGCCATCTCACCTGCTCTTAAGTTCATGACAGGGTGTTTTTTTCCCCTAGTGAGGTGCACTTATGGCTTATGTCACCTCTTAAAACATCACTTCTAAATGCATGCAAAGCCTAAACCCTTTATAGTACCCCCCCTCCCTGAGGCAGAATTTAACTTGGAATTCTAAGCTGTGCAACTGCTATGTAAGGAATGCAGACTTTTTACATTTTAAAAGACTGCAGATCTCTAATATGAATATTAAAAACACTATCGCCCAAAAGAGATGGTATACTACTGCATCCACATTAGCAATAAACCTGCTTTTGCTAATCGAGCCTTCACCCATAACTAAAAATCTCTAGCTTAAGAGCTATTCAACCTTTCATTTTATGGACCAGAGTTTGAGGATTGTGGGTGAGCATAACGTAGGAGGGACAGAGCTGCAGACCACAGGCTCAACTTTGCACATTTTAGGTATTGGCTATCTAAATCATTCTGCAACTAGTCAAATTGTTTGTTTACTCCACGTAGCTCAAGTGCTTTTTCCACAATCCAATGTTGTGGTCTGAGTGATATTGAGTAACTTGGTTGTAGTAACTCGTGTCAATTGTGGTTCTGAAAACTAATCCTACAGGCAAGATCACATCAATATTTTTGTTCCCATTGAAGGAATTTAATAAGCGCTTCCACTGAGACAAGGTAATAGATCTTGTGTTCCTCTTTCTAGCCCACCACAATGCAAAATGAAACCACCAAACAGAACTTACTTAACACCAAACAAAACCCCATTTTATTTTGCATTTCAATAGACTTGGAGAACACAAAATGTCAGTGATTATTTTAGATAGGTTTTATCTATTACCACATGAAAAAGTTAAAGTCACAGGATTTATAACTTTCAGGCAGCTCCTAACTACACAATGAAATAGTACATTTTTGCCCATCCCTTGTAAGTTTATAAAGCCTCCCAGCTCTGCAATCTGAATAACAAAAAGCATTTATCTCCATAAGCTTGATTCACAAATTTAAAACAAAACAAAGGAGATTTTCTTGACCTATTAATATCTTAATTATTAGTGCTCTGATTTCTGAAGTGGGACTCCAAGTATGTTAGTAGCCCATGTGCTACTGCAGCACTGAGGTGAAGAATATTATTAGTCTTGTTTCATACCTTCACATAATATACTGTATGTCAAAGGCAACATCTTTACCAATTTGCATCAGTAGCAACTAATGAGCACACAGACATTTCCAGACAAGCGAAGTTTTCAAATGATGTTGTGTTAAGCTACAAGTCTCTAGGAGGTGACATGAAAATGAAGTGATTAGTTATGTTCCATGCAGCAGAGGACAGCTTTTCAGACAGTAATGGGAAGAATTGCTACCTATTTGCTGATACGTCCAAAGAGATTAAATGCTTTTTATGCTGATGTAGCATCTGAGCCAACAGCAGTGCATTCTTCTGTTACCATACTAGTCACCACAGTTCATGTATGTAAGCAATGGCTATCAGAACTAATCACATATAAAGAAATAAGACGTTATGTTCTACTTCTCAATAGTGCCATTACTGCTAAGTGGTTATCATGCAGCTCCATTTCCAAATCCTCTCTTCATACTTTTATATTAAGGTTGTAAAATTCACTTTTGGCTTCCATTTGCTCTACAGGCTACGTGCTGAGGACACAGGCAGAATATAAAGTTAGGCAATTCATAGATAGTCTGGGGATTTAAAAAATGTACACGAAAGGATTTTCGAATTACTTTGTCACCTAACAGAGACTTATTTTTTCCAGTGCTAGTAGGATTTAATGATGTAGTGTTTTAGGAACTGTACCTAGATGAAAAAGCTGGATTTAGTGACTACAGGGCTGTACCAATAGACCAGTGCTACAATTCCATCTACAAAAAAACAGGTCTAAGGTGCACTGTGGGAACTACAGGCAGGTGAGTCTACTTTGGCATCTTGTAAGCTGTTAAGTCTATAATTACAATCGCTAAGTACCAGCATAGACAATCTGTTGGAAAAGAGCCAACATGACTTCTGTAAATGGCAGTCCTGCCTCATCTGATGGAGTTCTTAGTGGTGACAATATACATAGGGATAAAGGAAATACAGTGGAAACAGCACACCTGGATTTTCAGAAAGCATTGGATGAGGTTCCACTGGCGTCAGTTTAAGTCAATTCCACTGACTCCACTGCTGGAGTCAGTTTTACTCATCAATGACTTGGAGAAAACTATGAGCACCGGAACTCCACTTTGAAGCTACTATGCTTTCCTGATCAACTGCCACTTTTATGATGAGCAGCTCCAGAAGGACATATAAAATTGAAGGAATAGTCAAAAGGATGACAGATGGACCTCAATGTACACAAATGGAAGACACTGCATCTATGAATTAACCCTAAAATGTGCCTACAGAATACTGAATTTTTAAACGGCCATTACAACTGCCAATAGAGATCTCAGAGTCATCATCATCATTTTTCTAAAGTCATTGGCTCAAAATGCAATGGTAGGTGAAAAAGCCCATCAAAAGCTAAGCACTGAGAACAAGACATGGAGTATCATTTCACTCTGATGTGACCGCATACCATGTGCAGTTCAGGTCTCTGCATCATATGAAGACGTAGAGCTGAAGAAATTATAGTGAATGACAGTTTAAATAGAAAAAGTAGATGTCACAGGAAAAGTGAGTAGAAACAGAAGATTTTTCAAGTTTGAAGCAAAAAGGCTGAGCAATATGACTGTACTTTACATAAACACATACATTACAGAAAGTAGAAAGCATTCACTGAAATTCACAGGAAGTCACTTAACACATGTAAAAGAAAGTATTTCTTTGCAGAGTGGGCAGTGGTCACCTGGAGCCTTCTAGAGGCAAACACAGGATTAACAGTTTCAAAAACGGATTGGACAAATTCAGGCACAAAAGGTCCATAGATGATACTAAAGAGACTGACCGGGGGTGTAAAGAGAACTATTCACAAGCACAAGATGCTATAACAAAACTGAAATTGGAAGTTACCTCTTGGTAATACATAAGTGAACACAACTCTGTTTACAAATTCATCTGGATATGTTAGACTGATGGCTGAGTAAAAGCCAAGGAGACCCTACTGTATTGACAATGTCTGTATTAAGAAATTACAAATAAATTTGCATACCACAAAATTACAGTGCAATTACCACAGCCCAGTTCCTTGATTCAATAAATTAGAACTACCACTAAACTATGCTATTATTTATCCATAATGACTTATCAAAAAACTTTATGCTATAAAAATTTAAACATCTCTGTTTAAATTCCCAATAACCTTTCTTTTTCCCATGCCCTTAGTGGCAGTGCAAGAAGGTCACATGACCCTGGAAACGTCTTAATGCTTTTCTTATCTAAGTCTTCCTATGTAAAATATCTTGTGATTTCAAATCCTTTTGGCTTATCATGGACCAAAACATTGCAATGCTGGTTGCTGCTCTGCCAATGTAACTGCAGTAGGATCCACAGGGCAAGGGAAATTGTTTCTCACCTTCTTGTCCTGTGCAAGAGCACCTAATTTCAGCAAAATTCACAAAAAGGAGGAACGGGTACACGTAACTACATTATCTTTTCCACAGGCATGCCTTTGCATCTAACAACACAAATAAGAATGAACTGCAGTTTGGGAAACGAAGCAGCTTGAGGTGAAGGTTTATATGTCTTTCAGGAGTTGTAAAGTTTAAGTGAACAAGGGTAGTACCGACTTATAAGAAAACAAAATGCCTTCCTTATCTGATTAAATCTGAAATCACGCTATTCATACCCCAGCCCCTGGCGTACTGGGAATTATAGGTCGTGTCTCTTACTCTGTTTTCTGAGGGTGCTCCACTGTGCATAAAATATGCCAATTACCAGAATCTGTTTTTCCTCAGCCCGCTCCCTCGGTCACAGAACAGCGCAGTGATATCTTTGCTTTCCCAAGAGAAAACACTCTTCTACATCCCACCCCTTTATGGGCAGGTGCAATTTTTGCTTTTCACAAGATGTTAGACTTTTCCTAAATTTTTCACACTGGCTTACTTATACCGCTCCCTACCCATTAACCTGTCTTGATGAATTCCTTGGGATCTGCTTCTCTTTGTACTTTGCACACATGGTGACACAGACGTCACCAGGCTAGGTGGTGACTAGCAATTATGCTTTCTATATTGAATCAAACTCCACTTTTATAGTATACTAACCTGTCTAATATTAGGATTCTCCATCACTAAATACTAGTAATGAACAGCTTCAAAAGTTTACATCTTTAAATCAATGTGAAATTAATGCTAGAGCAATTTAACTTCTTAGGTGAAGGGGTCAAACACACCACACTTTATTAATAAATCATATTTAACTTCCAGTAGTTATATTTGTAAGTCTAAGACTAAAGCACAGCTTTTAAAGGGCATCATATAACTTGTGCCCCATCTTGCCTGCAGAGAACTCAGTGGAAGACCCACCATCACCTTCGGAAGAGAGAAGAGGCTGAACAGATTCCATCATGTGCTTTGGCAAAGCAATTCAATTCTTGAGGTTTTTTTTAATCATTTTTTATCAAGGAAAAACCTACCTAAAAATGAACAAAACCCAGTACTCACTCAAATTTGTGCCTGATGGAAAACCTAAAGGTATTGAGGACAAAATGTGTACGGACCAAGAGGTAAGAAAAAGAAGAGAAAGAGGTTTCAGGAATCACAGCACAGTTACTATACAGATGTTTTACTGCTATCCAGAAGAGAAAGAACACTTTTTAGAAACACTGAAGAAAAATAAAAAAATGTATTTGTACATGTCCACTATAAGAATTTCCTTTCAAAGTTAAAAGAATGCTGGGAAATATTTTTTCAAAGTAATTTTTCCCTCCAATTTTGGTTTAATTAGTTACAACATGGGTACTTTTTATGCAACACCTAGGATGAAATTTCAAAACATGGATGGGTAGAAGTGAATTGCATGAAAACAGGAACAGAGTAATTACAAAATTAGGTTTTAGCACTAGGAGTGTAATTAGGAATTGATATTATTAGAATAATAATAGATACAATATTACAAACCGCACACTGATCTTCAGTGAATGTGTGCAGTGTCACCATCGACTGTACAGATTTACCAACAAAGGGAAAATCATATTTATGGGTGAGCTCCACCAAACAAATTTTGCTGTATCAGTAATAGATATTATCCTGTCCAACAGTTTCAAAGTGTAAAAGTTTTCTGTGATAACTTCCTGTAAAGAAAATCTCTAAGTAATTACGTCAAACCGAGAGCTGGCAAAATTACATTTAGCATTACAACTAGAAAACAATCACTCATACAAAGGAAAAGGAGTTAAATTAAGAGAGTTTCCATCAGCTTTTCTTGACAAAGTACTTTATGATATTTGCGAATTTCTGAAGTTTTAACTCTACTTCCTTTCAAAAACTCATTCCCACCCTTCTGAGTCCCAATTTATGTACATAGCAGAAGGACACGAAGCCTTTCTCTCCCGGTGTTGCAGTGCCACAGAATTTTTCATACCCGTTCATCTCCTTTATTTTGAAGCACTGACAACCCTGAGTAACTAACACTGTGGCTGCTGATCCTGCAAGCTGCCAGGGTGCATCCACAAGGGGTAGCTCTCAGGCTGATGGCCACTGTCCCTGCAACTGCCGGCAGCCACCAAGGATGCCACATGTCTCTGATCTGACAGGCAGTGAATGACTGCCATTCCTGCCCTGGACCCCGAGGGTGCTAGAAAGCAAACTGAGTTGTGTTGAATGACAGGCTGCTTTTCCTTTTAACGCAACAAGCAATAAGATGCTGAAGATATTCTGAATCTCTTGTAAGTCCTCAGATTCACCTAATGGAATGCAATAAATGAACATAATGGTGGTCAAAGACTAAAATAGAAGTAACCTACTACCACTGCTCATTCCCTTCCTTACACATCGCTGCACCCATGACTGGAACAGGAGCTTTGCTGGACTCTCCGTCTGTCCAAAGCAGCAGGAGCTGTGAATTTTGCCTCAGCAGGAAGTTGATCACTGAACATATTACATTTCCTTCTCCTTCTGAAAACTGTGGGTGGGATCTGTGCCAAGTCTGGAGATTTTAGTTCGTCTGGGACTCATGTAACCATGTTTTGTTCTATTTTCTCTTTAGTTCACATGGATTTTCATCTTTCACAGCTTGGCTTGAATTCTGAGCCCAAATGAATCTCCAAAATGTGAATCAAGTTTCAAAGCTCCAACTTTTGCAAGGCTGATACCATATTGGCCCTTAGTGCTATTCTGCTTGGTTTGTTACTACCGCAAATCTCAAGGTAGTTTCATTATGAGGAGTTTATATGACTCTAAAAATTATTTTCCTCTCATTGCTCATTCTTGTGTCCACCAAAGGGTAGGAGCAGACTAGACCCGTCTGATTCAGATAGTAAGCCACTCTCCACATCTAATCTATTTTGAAATAAATGGCCTATATCTTGTGAATACTAAGCCTTGAAATAAGGTATATTCCAATTGGACTAGTGTCTGAAACAGGAAAAATGGTTGTGTGACTTGGCTATTGGGAACTTTGTTGAGCCTGCTGCAGCTGTAAATTGTTCTTTCGATATATTTATAATCATTAATGCTTTTATTGAAGTTGTTTTTCCATTCTTTAAGGGTTTTTTTTTTTTTTGGTCATAATAACTAGTGATTTGTTTTCAGCTTGCTTCTACTGGCCACAGCCTGGCTTTTATTTCTTTCATACTACCAATTCCTTACCTGCAAATTATTTTTCATTTCTGTGAGGACATAAAAAAAAAGAATGTGTGCTATTGACCAGATGAGGAAATTAAGAACTATAGAGGCTACTTTGAGAATAACAGTGTGCTGTAATTTTTCTTTTAAGGCATAGAAATGCTGAAATATGCCTTGTCATAGGCTTTGCCATGCATAAAAATGGGCATAAAAGTCCTTCCAACACAGGAACAGTGGATTGCATTTATAAGATTAATATTTTTTTCTCCTGTATTTTGTGTGAATGTCTATGATTCTATGTTACTGAAAAGTTAGGGTTGTATTCCACCCTTAGCAGGAAAAACAGACAGGTGGAAGGTAGGTAGAAGAACAATCCCTGACCCCAAAGCAATCTTCCTGGTCTATACTGAGAGTAGTTGAGTCAAGAATGAGACAATGCCTGAGCATCTCAATAGATTTAAGTATGAAAACGTGGCAAGAAAGTCACCACAACAAAGAGGTACAAGCTAAAATGAGGTGTTACTAAGTCAAGTTGTAGATACCTGAAAATAAGTTTGAGTTTATATTGTAGCTTTTGATGCAACCCAAAAGCTACTATTGCACAAGATATCTCATGTAGTAGGGTGAGGGGTAAACGTGTAAAATATGCCTGTTGAGTCCTAAGGGCTTGTCTGAATGTTTTACAATGAGTTTCTGTCAGGTGTCTGAGTAAAGATTGTATCCTCTACTGCCTAATCAAAGTGAGATATTGAGAACTGAATTTTCAAAGGGCTGACACTGCTGTACAGTACAACTGAAGCAAGATGAAAATATACCCAAAGGCACAAGGCTGAGGACTTTGTTTCAACATCAAACACTGACAGATCAGTCTCATTTTCCTACTGTACTGAGAAGAAGCACTACAGTTCTGATCTGTTCAGCCTAATTTTGCACACCTTTGTACCTTACACAGAATGCCTGGACAAAGTAGGTCTGCAATGGAAAGGTCAGAGTGTGCTTTGTTGTTTGAAGACTCAATATTAGAAGTGTTACAGTTTGATTAATATTTCTCACTAAGTCATTGAAATGCCTGGGAGAACATTTCAATTTTAACAATGTTCTGTCACTTCTATAACATTTTCTGCCTCTTTGCACTTCATACACTAGGCAGAAATGCTAGCCAGACAATGTTCCCAGAACAGTGTAGCCTCAGCAAACCTCCATTAGTTTTAGCAAGAGATTCAAGATGCAATGCAAATATATAAATTGTGTTCTGTCCATGGTTAGCTGAAATAATTAAAAATGCATATAAAGCATCACCCTTAGTACTTATACACTGAGCGTTTCTTTTAGTATTTACTTAACCTCTTTCTGAAAAGATATCAACATAGAACTTTGGCATCTTGAACTATACAGCAATTTCAAGAACACAAAGAAAACTCAGTATGTTTGGCCAGTTTTGCTTTGCAGAAATTTGCTACATTTCATATAACACCAGTATGGCATATCATAAAACTGACAGATATTCAAAACAATCAAGAATAATCTTAACACCAAACTTTATATTGGATTATTCAAAGAATTTGCCAAACTGATAGCTTGAGCTCTGGGGAAAATTAGGTTCTCCTAAATCTTATTCAAAGAGATTTAAAGAGTAATCAGTAATTTAGGGAACTCAGGTCCATGTCGATTTCTGTCGAGGAACGTTCTCCCAGTGTTTCACTACAGGCCTTAAGGTACAACATAGTGCCAACTGGAGGCACATTAAAAATCTCATGCATTAAAGTATAGGTTCCTCTGCAGGTAATCTGGAAGTTAGGTATGGCTGTAATGGTATCATGTTTGCTGCTCAACAACAGTCCAGTGTTTAACAGCTTAATTTTAACAGGGCATGTTCATGAGCTGAATTCACCAGAAAGCCTGTTACCAGGTCTATTAATTTAAGAAAATGCTTAAATTTGGATTCTTATCCGTAATTTAAAAACACAGGATTCTTAGAAGACAAATTTTATCCAGCCTTAAAGTTTCCCCTGGAAAACATAACTTTGAACTGTTTTATGAGTTGTTTTGTTTTGCCTGTGCAGTTGTTGTGCCCTTATCGTATGATGTTTGTTTTGTGTAAGCTTTTTCTAAAGCTAAGCATGGAGGCTTTCTGAACCCTGAACGCTGCTGAGCTGGGGCTGGTAAGAGCTGGAGCTGGGGAAGACAGAGATACCCAAGGCTCACTGAAGACTGATCATCAAGCAGAGGAATTCAAAGCACAAAAAACTGAAGACAGAAAGTCTCAGCAGCTGAGGACCCTGCCTTGAAAACACACTTACAAGTGAAATACACAAAGCACCAAAACCCTCAATATAGTCTTTTAAAAAAAATACTGTGAAACTGCTCACTTCTCCTGTGCTACAAATCATGCAAGTTGCATATGTCCTGTAGTCCTGGGAACAATTTGGATGGAAAGTAAATTCTAAAATCACAGCACATCAGAACATTTTGGATGACACCATCTAACCCGGGAGTATAAGACTGCATGAAAATAGAAGTCTTGAAAATTTCTATTTGTCTAGATCTGACAGATCTTTAGGTAATTTTTAACTAAAAATGACACTGAAGGAAGGGTCATTTTTATTTAAATAAAAAAAGTGCCACTTTGATTTCCCCAGAGAGCAAGCCAGAAGACAACCAAGTGCAGTATAAAAACATCAGTGTACTAAAACATAACGTACAGGAAACAAATTAAAATAACATGAAGGTACACTGCTTAGCAGAAACCGAATTGGTACACTTGCTCTGAATGCAGTCCCCCTACATATGGGAATGCTGAATACACAACAAAGTAAGTGAAGTGGTTGTAGCATATGTAAAAAAATATTTGTGGTGACTAATTTGTTCTAAATCTTTAAAGAAAAAAGCATGAGAAAATTTGCCACATGCATTAATGGCAGCAACTCCTGGCAATCATCAAAATACAGCTCCAAAATACACAATGGTGAAATTGTAAGATGTCCAGTGTATTGTGCAACCTGCTGCATGGAAAAAAAAAAAAGGTAATCAATTACATCAAATTACCTGTGGAACTCCTCACAAATTATTGCAACTCATTGCAACTGAGAGTCCATGTTGCTCATGGGAGATTTTAACCATACAGATTCATCCTGAATAATGCAAAGAGTCTGACACTGATGAAAGTGGCCTCCTGTTGCCCACAAGAGAATTTTGTGACCCAGAAAGTAAGAACTTCAACCCCAGGAGAATCTGTCTTGGAAGAAGCAGGTATATATAGAGAATCCAACATTAAGGAAAACTGTAATGGAGGTAATCATAATTGATAGCTTGAATTCACCACAGAAGCAAAAAGTAGGTTCAGCAAGTGCAAGAACAGAAGGAGGTGCGGCTGCATGACAGAAATGCTGAGGCCTCAAGAAGTCTGGAAAGTAATACGGAATTCATATAGTCTAGCTTTTGCTTTCAGAAGATGGGAAGAGGTGCTCACTTTCCATTCTGTGTTTACTAAACATCTGCAGGCATATTTTGTAAATACCAGATTCTCAGTGAAATATCTCTTAACAGGTTGATAAGCTTATTCCAGATCGATTCAATATATTATGAAGCCGTTAATGTTTTTGCACTCCACATTACTTTGACCTTATCCTGTGCTTTCCAGCAATGAGAAGCATCTGGTTTAAGTATCGCTTATGGCTGAATGGCTAAATATAGCAGTAGTTAATATGAAAAAAAAAGAAGACTGGATTTAAGGCTCTCCAGAAAAAAAAAAAAAAGGGTATAAAAAAAGCTAAAAAAAAAAAAAAAAAAAAAAAAAGAGGCCAATTCTCCAACTAAGAAGGATATGCAAATAAACCAGAAGAAGTACCCGAAGGAACAGAAGCAAGGTTAGGGTGTGAAGCACCTCAGCTGGCAGGAGATCACCTCCATCTTTTCTGAGAGCTTTACTTCATGGCTGAGCCTTTAGAAAGCAACTCCAAGCCTCAGCCTTGCCAGAAGGAGACTCATAAGATCATCAAGATGCTCCAAATATGGTTCCAAGTTCATTATCCATTTTAGTGCTATTTTATTACACAGTTCCAGACAAGCCTTTCTTTCTTACTCCAGCTGCACTCTTTATTGGCAGAGGCTCTTGGGACTAGTCAGAAGGATTTTGGGTGGGTGTCTCACAAGGCTCACAGGACATGGATGTAATATAACAGTTATCTTACACGTGGGAAGTGCTACACATGAGATAAAATGGAAGGGAATTATTTAGGAGATTAGCTAAGAGAAATTAATTATGGTGGGATTAAACAGGAATAAAAAAAAAATAGAAGAAACTAAATTAGAGCATTAGGAAAAAACATCTGACATAAAGTACTTCAAGCTGTGAGTAATGTGCCAAGTCACTATTACAAAGCAACAGTATTTGGGTATACCGAATTAGATATACTATAATAAAATGCATCCTGGAGAACAAGTTTGTAATGACAAGAGAACGGACTGTGTGACATATTTTTGCCATTTTTTTTTTTTTTTACCCTTGATCTGGCATATTTCACCTATTCTGTGATGTGGATTAACAATCTTTGAGCTCTGCAAGGTAATTCTGAGACAGCAATCAGTAATTTACATAATTAGTGTAACAGTATTTAATTACATGATTACTGTAAATAAATGTAAAATTCTAATGGTGCAATTAGAATGTGTAATTACTACTTGTAATTACATAATTAGGTACATTGACATATAACTAAACTTCTTACTAAAAAAAAGGATACTTACAATCCCAACTATAGGAACCAGTATAGTTACTGTTTTAATGCTAGCTGTACTAAAGGTACAAATCTCAAAAGTATGCTAAAAGTTTGTGAACTGTGACATAAAATTAGAAGAAATGTATTGGCTTTGCTGAACAGGGGTAGTTCAGTGATTACAGTCAGTACAAACATTATTCCCATCCTTAATTATCTGTTATTTATTGATCACTCTTCACATGCTTCATTGAATAACATGAGTATAATGGAAATATTCAAATATCTACATTGTGTAGTATTTTCCAGTTACTGATTTAAGTAATCTATAAATTTTGTCTTCAAAGCACCTCTAATTTTACACTCCTCCTGTGATACTGTCCTGCAGACACCATAGTAGTGGTAGCTCCATGTGTGGTCCCTACCCAAAGGAAAGAGAGAAGCTTTTTACCACTGAACTCTAGTGCTGCATTGCCGTGCCTCCCACTTACCGCACGCTTTGTGGCTAACAAATTAACAGCTACTGCAAAGCGCATTTTAAAACTCATTGTCCTTGATCTCTAAACCAAAGCAATTTGACTGTTGTACAGTCCTTTATCATAATTATAAAAAAAATCTCCAACACTGAACAGAATTACCCTTCCAAATTCCTCAGTGTTATTCCCTATGGACTGGATGGTGGAGTCCTGGATCACAGCGGTGAGTATTTTTCTACAGAAACGTCTCTAGAACATCACTGGACTAGGTGATTTGACTTACCAGTGCAAATCCCCCAAGCATGACCCAGAAAGACAGACTGCAGACAGCATATTTTGCAATTCAGTAATTGACATTAGCAGAATTATTTCACTGGAAATGAAATGGTGTACCATAAATTTATGGGGTTTTGTACACATATACCTTCCGTTACATGCTTTCCAAAACAAAGATTTTTTTTTTTGTGTGTCTAAATATGCATAAAGATAAAACAAAACCCAGTATAACATGTAATACATACAACTTCACACACAAAATCTGTATTTACATATAATTACATTTATAGAAAGAAAAAGACATAAGAAATAGCAGATGAAGATCCAGAAAATGCAATGATCACTTCAATAACTCTGACTACCCCACTTCTAGCAAAACAGGAGATTAGTCTTTTGTGATCTATTATCTGAGCAATGTTCATGATGCAGCCAAAAAAACCAGAAGGAATGAACTCTGAAGAGATGGATGAGATTCCTGTTAGAATTCCAAAATGGTAATTCAATTGCACCTTAGAAGGAAATACATGAAGTGTTTCACCAGCAACTTTCACAGAAAACTTTAATAGATTGTTCATTTTTCGCAATTTCTTTAAACTAACCATATAGGCCTGTAAAATTTCTCAAAGCAAACATAATCTTTGATTTATCTCGAGAATTATGTTGGATGCCTCAGATCTTTGACCTGTTGCATAAATAATTCTGGGAATTCACTGAGGCTACTTGAAAAAATTCTCAGCCTGTCATTTGTGGTTATTGGTCCATGTTGTTTTCCTCTCCTTTCTTCCTCCCCACGAGCACACAATGTGAACAAAGAGAAATGAATCCTACTCATTAACTCTGTTGTGGTTTCATTTCTATAGAATTCAACGTATTACACTTTTTATTTTACTTTTTCTGCTACATGTAGCAGATCTTCCTTGAACTACAAATTTCATTTCTTGGATGTGGATAATTCCAGTATTTCAAGTATTTTGAATGTGATATCTAATAACACAAATACGTTCCTTGTTCTCTTTAAGGTACTAGGCTTGAAATATCTTGGGAATACGGTAGCTTCTTCCACAACACCGTCATATTAGCATCCTTTGACTAAAACACATAGGCTTTCTTCTGTACAGTATTTCAACTCCAGGAGCCTCTGGCATCTGTTGTAACTATTAAATTAAGGTATATTACATTTTGTACCCTAGCAGTATATTCTTTTTTTGGTTTCTTGGTATTCAAGATTACATACGCTTTTGCCCTTTTTGCTCTTACACTTGTTGATATCTTTTAAGAATTACTGTAGAAGATAGAATACTTGGTGATATGAACCCCTAGCCTGAATCAGTTTTTGTATTTTTCTACTTTGCAGTATTTACTACTTCATGATTGACTGTTAAGTAAGAATTTTGCATTTTGCAAATGCTTCCATCATATCAGGTGCTTTAGTTGAATGCAAGACGGGTTTTCTTTCTTAAATTTTCTCCGTTTTAAAAAGAATAAAATGGCTATTTTAGGTATTATGCATTTGTAAACTAGAGTAACAGTATAGTATAGTTGTTTCTGCAAAAGAAAATATTTATTTTATTTTGAAAAATAGATGTGAAAACATGCAACACTTACTCTGTTGGCAGTTTCTTCCCATAAATTCTCCTGGACATTCACAGGAATAGTTGGCAACAAGATCTGTGCAGATACCACCATTCTTGCAGGGTTCAGCTTCACATTCATTTATATCTGCAGGAAGAACACAGATAATGTCAGGATTAGCAAAGAGAAATTGTAAATCCAATAAGTACATATTTTAAAGCACTAAAATACAATATATTTATATAACCGGCATTAGAAAGCATACTTTTTTTTTTCCCAGCAAACATGTTTGGTAAAGGTTTTGATTTAAAAGGGCATGTTTTAGGGGAAAAAAAAAAAGCAATCTCATCTAGATTTAGTTAGTTTCATATATCTACTGAAGTTTTACTATGTCACACCGCGCAATAGAATTAGAGGTTTTGCTCTGGGATATTCACTGTATCTTCCAGAGGAGATCAGGGCCACAAGTCACAGTTTAGCATAAAATAGACAAATTCAGTTGGTTCTAACAGTATATATTAGTGATCCTTGTGACTGCAAGAAATGTAGCTACTTCTTTATCAACAGATGTCAGTTAAGAATATCTCTCATTTCATCTTAATTCATTAAACTTCTAATTGACAAGGTTGTTTAACTGTCTAAAAAATTTCCTTTCTCTGCACGAGTTACTGGGCAAATTGAAAGCAATAGCTTGATCTAGAAGCTTGAAAATTTTATTAAATTCAAAAGACAGAAAAGGTGGTTAATTTCATTTGAGTTTCCCTTTCCCAGTACTTTGTCAAATACTGCAAGTACAATACTCCTCTGTGTCTTTCAGTATAGTAATCTTGAAGTATAATACAAGATTATTTTTCTCAAATACCATGTAGTATTTTTCAGTCATCATGAATAGGCAGATGAAGGATAGTGATATCTCATAATTAAAATTCTCTTTCTCTACATTTATGTTTACTCTGTATGGCAGAGAAACATCATATGGACTTCATACAACATTGTCTCAAAGGTCTGCACCAATGCATAAGGTTGAATGTATATAGATGGTAGTCCACACTAACTTCATTAATAGTTGAAGTCCTTTGCATCAGACAGTGTAAAGAGCAAACAGAAAACCACTCTTTAGCTTGTACTGCAATTTTACTTCACTCAGTTTTTCTTGATTTTGGATACAGTTGTTGATGGAACACAGAAATAAGTTCAAATGAGAAGACACTTGACAAAGGTGAACTAGTTGCATTTATTGGTAGGCAAAATGCTCTATAAATTGAAGTAATACTCCTCACTGTTGTGTTGTATCTGCTTCTGTCCTCAAAATGCAAGTCTGGTTCGAGCTGAAACTAAAGAGGCTACATAATTGTCTAAACCTGAGGCAATAAGGCTTGTGCAGAAGCAGCAGAATTCATCTCTATCAATAATGTTGCTTGATTTCTAGTAGTTGAGTATGCAAGTTTTGTACTTTTAATTTGATATTTTACATTTACTATGACTCTACATACAAAAATTTGGTGGTTTAATACATGTCTTGCCTAGATCTGATTGAATTTATGATGTCTCCAGGGAAGTCTGCACTTTCAGTTTTTTTAACGCAGATCTACAAAGCTAGGTAGCTTTTAAACTATGTGTGCAATGTATGTGAGCTCGGTTGAAAACTGGCTGAAAGACTGAGCCTAGAGGATGGTGATCAGCAGCAAAAACTCATCATATATATAAACACCTGAAGGGACGGTGCAAAGAAGATGGAGCCAGGCTTTTTTCAGTGGTGACCAGTGACAAGATAAGACACAATAGGCACAAACTGGAACACAGGACATTCTGTTTCAACATCATAAAGCATTTGTTTTATTTGAAGGGTGATTGAACTGTGGTATAGGTTGCTCAGGGTGTTTGTGGAGTGTCCATCCATGGATATATTCAAAACTCATTTAGATATAGCCCCTTGCAACCAGCTCCACGTGGCCCTGCTTGAGCAGGAGAAGGTGGACCAGATGGCCTCCAGAGGTCCCTTCCACCCTAAAGCCTTCTGTGATTCTGTGATAATCTTCTCATTGCTATGAACAGAAGTGCAGGGACAGACCTTCAGCTAAATGTGGTGTCTTGTTTCAGTTCTTTGAACCAGAAAAAAAATCAGATTTTTATACTAAAATTGGTGATGTCTACTGGTCTCTGAACTTCTTTTATAAATCCCTTGTGTCTTATTATTCGTTGCCTATAAGGATATCACATAATGGACTAATAAAAATTCACAGGGTTAGCTGAATTTTTTGTCTATTAAAGAGGAAGAAGAGAAGTAACAGCTTAGCGTTCAAGAAATAAAACCTGCCAAGGGAACTACCAAAGAACAGATCTGCTCAATTCTAAATTAAATTCTTCATCTGTATTTATAAAATTTAACAAGATTCTTCAGCTCCCTGTTTGCCTTTTTAAGCAAAGCCCATTAACCTTACATTTTCATCAGGTTATTCATCATCTTAATATAGGCTAATACATTTGAGAGAAAAAAAATATGAAGGTCACTGTGAACTAAAAAACATTAAGTGAATATATGAACTATCTCTTACTTGGTGAAATAAAGGTAGTAAATTATCCTCTTAAAACCTTTCTGTGTAAAGATAATATCTTCTCAAGATATTTAAATTTTTCTAATTTGACATTCATATTTAAATATGTAGGAAAAAAGCGCACAACTTTCCAGCATATCCTGTATCGTCTATGCAATGATGTAGAAAACAGACTGAATCCTAAGTACCAAACTCTTTTAAAGCAATCACCAAATTATGTCCCTATGGAGTAATTAGCTATGTTCAGTGTAGAAAGATGGAAGTTTCTTATTATTATATTTCTTACTTGGATCCTACAGTGTTATTCTTTTTTCTCAGTAATGTGAGAACCTTTTGCCCCATCAGTTCAAACAAATATGTCATATTTGATGAACGAGGACAGACTACCTCATTGTAGCATTGTGTTTGATATTAGAACAGGCATTTAACTAAAGATAATGAACTGAAAAGTGTTAAAGAAAAGAGCATAAGTTTTACAGCATTATTTAATTTATGAGGCGTTGTCTCATTTGATTGAACATGCAGATGTAACATATTTAATTAAAAGTGCTTCCTGCAAATTGTGATCAGATTTTATTCAGATTCCTAGATGTGTCCATTAGGATACTAAACTTTACACCAGCTGGTGTGTTTCTTTCTTCTGAAACACGTATATTACCTTTTAAAGGGTGTGATATTTTCATGATTAGAAGTAAATTTTCATAGAAATGTAAAAATGCCAGAGTTTCTGGAGTCCTAAAGACAATAAAGGCTCCTAAAGAAAAGCTCTCTATGTTGTCAGTTACAAATTCTTCACTGACTATGCAATCAACCTGCCTATGTGAGAAGGATACGCTTTTAATGCAAATTACTGATACTAAGTAAAATCACTGTAGGTTGTTTATGATCATATAAACTTAGGTTTTATGTTGGGTCAGATTTTGAAGTGTAGTTTATATAGCAAGCTTACACACTGCAATAACTAAACCACAGATAGCTGGGTATTACCGAAGAATTCAAAGTTACTCAGAGAGGGACCTACTAAGAATGAGGTCAATGGGCTTCTGAGGAGGCTTAAATGCCAGCACAGGAAGATCATGTATTTCTAAATAGAGCTCAGATTAGCTAAAAAAAACCAAAACCCAAAACCAAACAATACACACCCCCAAAACAACAAACCCCCCCCCCCCCACAATCCAGAAGAGTCAACCTCCCCCATGTTCAGTCCCCCAAGATTTCTCCACTGGAGATGGATTCTGAAATTGTTAATGAAGGAACAAGGAAGCGCTGACCATTCTCTGAAAATAGATTTTTCCTTGAATAATAGCTTGAAGGGCTAAGGCAGTTGATTGGGAAGTAAAGGTTTCTTTTTATGTTGAAGATGATTAAATTCAAATTTCCTACCTTTTAGAGGAAACCATAACTACAAAGCTATTAACCACGCTTCTGTTTGAAGCACAGTCCTGGTGCAGCCTGGAACAGAAGTGTGCTGTCATAAACTGGGACTATGAAAAGAAAAAGAACACTTTCCTATATTACATAGTGATTTCTGAATCATCATGAGGCAGAGGTCTGGGGTTTTGTCCTTCTTTCATGGATTTTATACATTTTATAAATCCTCTAAGTATTTAATAAAACGAATAAAAACTACTACTGTACTTGCAAATGTAACCTAATTAAAAATACATGTTCCTCATTTTGGACTTTACCTGTTAAATACAGTCACATGTGTTTTCCTGAAAAATTAAGCAATGTGCTATGCAGATATAAATTATGTAACTTATAAAGAGCGTTCTTCAGTAAGCTATTCGGTATAAATGTGACTTTCTGTGACGAAGGGAATAATAAGCTGGTTTGGTTGGTTTGCCAACACAGCTTGCATTTTGGCTGTGAATGCACACCAGTATCTTGTTCCTGTCCCCTGCTTGCTTGTTCTTTACTTAGCCCAAATTCCTGGTTTCTGCCACCTGAACTCTTGTTTCTTATCCAGGACTACCTTTTGCTTTACAGATTTACTGAAGCTCCCTCCTGCTGACAAGCACGTTCTTTCTTTTCTTATCCTTTGATTTCATACTCTTTTTGGCTTCCTGATCACACTTGGTCTGCACAGCTCAACTCTAAGACATGGTTTTAAAAAATCTGCTGTCTTGATAGAATCATTGGCCCTTCGCAGCCGCAGAATCTAGGCTCAAATGTCCATACTGGAAGTCAGAATGGCCCTTATTAGGAGCATTGATTAGACATAATCCACTTATACCTTACTAATACTGATTTTTTTTTTCCCCCGTAATAAAGACAATTGAGTGTTTAGAAAAGAGCTGGGAACAGAAGATGAGCTGGTTATAACCTCTATATCATAACTGGCTTCTGTGAAGACCCACAAGTGCACACTGTACAAAGATCAAGTCACAGTTAGAGAAATATGAATCCTCTGCCCCCAGTAGTTTGGTGTTTTTGTTTTTGTTTTTTTTTAAGAAAACCAGAAAACTTAAGAAAATTCCCTACCCAGATCTATTTAAAAATAAAAGTTGTTGATAATTAACAACCTGTTCAAATACTTTTACATTTGGAAACTGGTTAGGCCTAAAGTACAGAAACATATAGTGTGGAATAATTATCTTTCAGCTAGAGCTCAGTCTAAGCTTTTCTTATAGTGGTTTGATAGCTCTTTATAGATTTGTTAACTGCATTCTCCATATTTTTGTATTTACTGTGTACTGATCTTGAAAGATTTAATTACATGAATAAGTACTGTATCAGTTGAGACCACACAATGTGTATGATAATGCTGGTAAAATTTTGTAATACCCTATTGTTGTTTAAACATGAGCTTTTATATATTTAAATTTTTCATTATTACTCTCCTAACAAGTACCATGCAAGTCACATTACTCATTCTCTTATTACAGATTTATACCAACTCACTCAAGCATCATATTTTTTATGAGACATGAAATGGTAAAGCTCTATTGAAAAGAATAAAATTATACCAGATTTATTTGGTAAAGAGTCTGACTCAAGAGAATAAATAGAATATCATATGCCTGTCTTTACAGTGATTTACTTACTTCAGTGGTCAAATTCAAAAGATTACAATAATTCACACATAAAGGACACATCTCCTTTAAGAGTAGAAGACTTTTGGTAAAATATCAAAAA
>VXBJ01007836.1:187591-208503 GCA_013400055.1 Nycticryphes semicollaris
AAAAAAAGAAAATATTCTTTCTTGTTTTCTTTCTTGTATTCCTGTGGATTACTATAACAACCTTAATTTGTAAAGGTTTCCTAAATGAGGACAATCTCTTTTTTTTCTAAAAAGATAAACCAAATAATAATTAAATTGTATTTGAACAGTATGAATAGCCATCATGAAAAAGTTTGCAAGCACAGATAAATTACCTTAGTTTTAGGTTAAAAGACACAGAAGGAATAAGTAATGACCATCCTCAATAATTATTATTGTTAATTATAGACTTAACAAAGTTTCTAACATTTTTCTGAAGACGTTTTTGGCTGTAATTAATGTGAACAAAGAATAAACTGTAACTTCAGCTATAACAGTTCCTTTATTTAACCAGGATTATACTAAAACCAATGACTAAAATATTACTGGCCCAATCCTGGTGTGTGAAACATTTAAAAAAAAACTGGACCATATTCCCATGAAATTTGGGAATAGAGTATATATTATTAAATCTGAACTAGATGTATTCAATGCACATTCAATACAGGCCAGACATCTGTTAAAATTCAGTGGTTTGATTGGTTTTTCAAAGCTAGTTTCCTGACCACAGAAGGCTGTAAAAATGCTGTGCCAAATAACCTGCAGGAAACTTCAGCTATAATGTCATATTGAAGTGATTCATTGTTCAGGTATCCTTATTATCTGATCTTCAAAAAGAGCAGAAAACAGCTTTGCACTTGAGACAAAACAGAGCAACCCTTTTGTCCCCCACCCTTAGAGGCTAAACATCCTATTACCCCTACTCTCATTATTCTATATAATGTTTTCCTTCTCCTCCAAGCTCTTGGTACAGCATATTGTAGTAAATGTCCTCCAGAATAATCAATCACAGAACTGCCTATTAGAATTTTTCCTGAACAATTCAGTACAAATATTTCAGACAGTACTATTCTATTAAGAAGAATAAGTCAGGTAAGAGAGTTACCTAAATTGTGTTCTGAACCCAAAAGAGGCATTCTAAATAAGCAACCTAAGGAAATAAAACTGATGTTTAGACATAAATCAGAACCTTTGGCTTGACTGTGTGTGACAGTTTGAGATACTCTCGTAAGCAGCCATATCCATTAATGTCTAAACACATAACAAAAATAATTTTGAAAAGAGTTCAGTTGCTCCTGTCTAGAATTCTGTTAGAAACTCCCTCTTCAGCATCTTTCCTAATATAGCAGGCTTGCCTTTCAAAGCAATTTTATGTCCTCTTCACCTTCTTTAGACTAATTTATACTTTTTTCATTATTTCTCTGTAACAAGGCCTCCTAAGAAAAAAAAAAAGACAACAAAAACAACAGTAAAGACTGCATGCTATTTGTAAACAGTGTTCTGTTTCCTAAGTTTGGGAAAAAATCAAGTGTTATTTCCCATCTTAGTGGTTTCTAAATAATGATAGGTCAACTTGTTTCAAGAAAAATTGGAAAATACAGCTATGATTATGAGATGGCTTTGACTCATAAAGAAATCTGAGTTCTGATAAACAGAAAACGAAGGAATATTTTGATTTTTTTTTTTTAAATGACATTTTCTTAAATCTAATATGGCAAGTAAAATCTTTATTTTTGACAAAACAGCATTTTTAATTATAACTAATATTTTTCCCCACCAGTTCATTTATCATTTTTTCCACCTACCATTTACACCTCTGTTCAAACAATGCTTTCACAGTATCAGTGAATCAGTTGTAGCATCTGTCTGTAAAATCATGTTTTAAAATCGATTTATTATCTACAGCTTTTTCCTAGCTTTCTTAATGTTCTATAATGGCATTTCCCTATGCAGCCCTCACTTAAACAAAATCCAAATTCATTTTAAAGTTGTCAAGTCACTTATGAGTACACTTCTGCACAATAGTAATAATAACTGCAGTTGTCAGTGTTAAGATTAACCATAGAGCTATTAGAAAAATAATAATAAAAATATCAAGAAAAAGACCTAAAAAATTGTTTTGCAGACTAATGTTCTGCTTTTGATATTTTGAACTAAAAAGATATCCAAGTTAAGAATTGCTAGGAACCTACAAGGGCAACTTCTATGAACACTGCAAAGCTTATACAGCACTCCAATATGCTCATTTAGCAATTTATGTGCTCTGTTAATCTTATAACGTGTAGATTTTCCAGCAAGAGAGTAAATCTAAGTTAATTTTGTATTTTTACATTCCAAAAGTTTCTTTCAATTGTTTTCCTTAGTAACTATAGGAAACCGTGTAAAAGAATGGTGAGATCACAGAATTAATTTCATGGAATTCTAATGGGATCTTCCAGAGAGAGTACAGAGGTGTCAGTTAACTTCAAAGGACTTTGAGCAGATTCTAAATAAGGTAGGACTCTACAGGAGTCTTTGCCACAGTAACTACAATCTTGTTGCATTCATAGTAATATTTGTGGCTTTTTTTTTTTTAGTTTGTTTGATTGTACTTCCTTGTACTTCCTTAACTTTATATATATAAATGTTGAAGAAAATTAGCTATTGTTCTGATCATACAATGATGTCCGAATCTGCATAGGTGCCTACTCTCTGTTTCACAAATTTTTTATTTTTTAGTTATAGACACTAAAAAGTTAACCTAATTGTCTCTGTGGCATCACACTTCCAGCACTAGATTGTGTCACTATTTCCTGATCTTCTATTTACCTGTTCAAATGCATATTTAATGGCTTTTCATCTAAGTTAATTTAAATTTAATAGAATTTTGGAATAGCATTCCCTGGACCTTTCTTATTAGTTTTAAAAGAGTTAGTACATTAAAAGTTTTTATATAACTTGAAGCAGATTTTTCATTTTTAATTACTTTTAACGTATACTGGCATAGAAACCTTTGTCCCATTAAGTAACATACCATCTAATTTTACACTACAGCGTGTCTTCAGGGCAATATTTCCTATAGTTTCCAATGAACTTTAATAAAATAATTGGCTGTTTATATAACAAGCATTTGACAAATCATTTTAACTGTAGTTGAGAAAAAAAATCTTATTAAAAAGTGAATCAATTTGTGAATAATTTTTTATTACAAGCAATGCTCCAAAAGTCTCAACTTCACAAGTAAACTTAAATTATCCAGCATTAGATTGAAACCTCTAACTGGACTATTTGTTAAAATATCATAAGTGGGTTCATGGCAAGAAGACCAATTATTTTCAAAGCAAGTTTGAATACAGATCAGTAAATTAGTGTGTTTCCCCTCACTTATACCAAAATAGTTGTGTTCTTTCAAAATGCAGTTGTTTATGCATTTCAGAATAGAGTGAGTGTAGGGATGTATCTTTTTCACATGAGTACATTTATGGCATGTGTTTTGAAAAATGTTATTAGACCAAAAAGTCCTGAAGGATATGATGATGGATGTTGTAAAATGACTAAAACAGATGGTTATATTTGTTCACATGTCTGTATTTGATATACATGGGGTGAAGTGTATTCCTTTATGGCCAATCAACATACATCTCACTTAAGGTCTCATAAAAAGTTGTCTGTGGCACTTCAGTGCACTTATGTTGCGTAAGTGTGCTGTGTTACATACATTTATTTTACATAAATGTGCCGTGTAAAGGTAATTTCTACTTTTTTGTTAATACATTTTGAAATCATACTGTAGTTACTCATAAATTAATGCATGTTTTACTGTTTATGAATCTTATTTTTAGGTCTAATCACAGAAGCACTATAAACAGGAGAATGGGTTAAATCTTTCATCACAGTTCTCTAAACTTTTTCCCTTCTAGTGGCTGTGGAGTACCACATTTTATTGCATTTAGCATACATGGACACAGATTAAAAGTGCTTTCATAAATAACTTAAGAGTCATGGAGTATTAATAAGTGAATGGATGGCTTAAAACATGATTAATCAAATGTCTGTTATTCACTGTAGCAAATCATTATGTTCATGACAAAGGCGACCAACAGCATTCTATGCTGTATTAGGCAGAGCACTGCCAACAGGTCAAGGGAGGCAATCCTTCCTCCCAATACAAAAAGAAATGGATTTTTTTGAGTCATTCCAGGACAGGGTCATAGAACTGGAGCTTCTAACCTACAAAGAGATTCTGAGAGAGTTGAGACTGCTCAGTCTGCATGAGGGGAGGCTCAGGGCAGTCTTACTATCATAAGTGACACAGGCAGATGGTATATATGCCATGTATATCTGTGGCAAATACACTTATTTGATAGTCACTTGTCAATCATTTAATCTGTTGGACTATAGTAATTTCCTTGTCTCCTCTGCAAAAGTGAAAAGGAAGACCTCACCTCTGTCCCCATAAAACATGCAAAATTTGGATGAAGTAGTTTCCTCACATCACCAATGTGTGTCTAGTACAGGAAGGGAAATAAGTTTTGCAGTGACTTCTGTCTCCATCTGACTGACAGGTCTATTATCTCAGGGCACATACACCCGAGTTACTCTTCATGATTCACAGAGAGTTATATGTCTTGCACTAAAAACATCTCCCAGAACTGGAACTTGTATTTATGGCAGCTGGCCCAGGCAATGTCACCTCTGCTTGATGATCACATCAAATAAGACCTATCCAAATAGGTTTACGCATTTTCGAAAATCACGTTTAGCAGCTAAGGAATTGCCTTCTGGTCTATACATATAATCTGTACAATAACTTAGAGACATGAGTGGTACAATTCCTGCAAAAGATCTCTATTTTTGATGAAAAACAGGAAGAGCTTTTTCTCTGTTAGAATGAAATTAAATATTGTAAACTCTAAATTTTAAATTCGGGCAAAAATTATTTTCACCTTTCACCTTTTTCTTGTATATTGAAGTGTTATTTGGAAGCTTCCTTAAATATTAAATGTGATTGACAAAAAAACCAGGATGAGAAATAAGTAAACTAATTTCTCTCTAACAATGAAAATTACTGCTATCGGAAGAGAATATTACTTTTAAATAAATTCTAAAAACTACATGAGATTAATGATTGTATGCATCAACAGTTCTGCTCTAATATACAAAAGGATCACATAGAACACATTTTCAGAACCAGATGACTTACTGATTTGTGTGGAAGATAAAATGAAATCTGAGAAGATTACAAAACTTATCTATTATTTGCAGGTAATTACCAATTTAAATTCTCCTTTGTGGTGTAATGCATACATATCTGAACCACACAGCATCAATTCACTGCCTGTGCTTTGTTTTAGGGGGGCAGTTCCTGAATGCTATCATTTTTGCTCATCCATGGCCATGCACAGGTCCCAGCAGAAGTCCTTCTGAGAAGATAAACAACTTCTGATGGTCAGAGTCACAGAAGCTCTAGGCACTTGGACAGAGAAGTGTTGAAGTAAGAATTAATAAGCTCCTCCGGAAAGCTGTGTGGCTATATTCAGAATGCTCAGCGACCTGATCCCACTGAAAAATCCCTTCCATTTCCTGTGCTTAGGTGGTACTCTTCCAGTCAAGCCTGATGAGATTTCAGACTGAAGTCTGATGGGGATGTATTCTCAGGAAAGATGGGCACCATCATTTTGGCAGTATCATGCAATCACACTAGAGGATCAAACAAAATTCAGGCCAGATCATGAGATTGCAGAACACCAGGTGTCTTGCATGTCAGACATGAAGAAATCATAAGAAAAGGAAGGGAAACAAGATCTATTCACTTTTCTTCAGTGCACTTGGAGAAAAAACGTAACTAGGCCAGACAGGTTATGTCTACTTTTATAAGTTGTGTGGTTTTACAGAATTATAGTTGTAGAGTGAATTTATTAGAGCTGAGGACACAATGTGTACATGTCCCTACACATACCTCAGGGACGTTTCCTCTGTAAAAGTTCTGGACTGGCTGGGAGGGCCGAAGGCCCATTTACTCACTGGGATGTTTTATGTCAATTTCTAGTGTGTACACAAAGTATCTGAGACTACCAGACTATTTTCTTTTAGATTATTTTCATCTCAAAGGCATCCAGTTGTTATGCTCTGAGACTGCTGTCACATGAAGCAAAGCACAGTAAGTGGAGATGATCAAGAGATTTTCTTTAAAAGTGCACTCCTGATTCAAACTAAAACACTCATCCAGATGCCCTACAGAAATAATTGTATATTATTTAACACATCAGAATAAATGCAAACTAGAAGTATATCCTGGGTATTCATATGCAAATGTGACAGCACCATGAGTTTTACTTGAGATATTTTATGAATACAAAGGGAATACTTTTGTAATGCAGATCGGACTGTTACTACACTTACTATTAGACTGTTATTATATCAAGCTTCTTGTCCAAGTACTGTTTTTTCAAGATTTGCACACACAGGCAATGAGTCTGATGCTATATACTTCTCTGCCCCTGTATATCGCTTGCTTATAAGTAAACCCAGTGATTTCAAAAGAGTATCTGTGTGAAGAAATACTAATTATAATTTCAAAAGAGTAGCCAGAATACTAAAAAGTTTTCTGGATCTTCCTTCTAAAATTTTCTTTGGCTTTTTCAAACTGTTTTGCTGGGCCTGTAGTGTAAAAACAATGCTTAGTGACTAAATTTTTTGTTTCTTTAATTTTTAGAAAAATCGCCATGTAAGTTGTTCAAGTTCCAAACATTAAAGTCACTCATATAATTTTCAACTAGTTCAATGAACAATGGAAATATTAATATTCTATATAGTAATAAGTACTGCACATCCGTATCCCAGCATGAGTGCCTAACACAAATACAATATTTTAATTTGGCATCCTTGACACACCTACACACACAGATGGTTGGGCACAGCAGTTATTACATTAGCAGAACAATAAAAATAAAAAAACAAGAATAAGATCTAAATTAGAAAACTCATCTTTTTTCTAACAGCTGCTTCCTACACAGATGGATCAGACCATGCCACTGTGTGACAAAATTCGAAATTATAAGCTTTCTCTCATTAAATAATGAAATCTCCTTTCAAGATTTAATTTATCTTCATTATCTTCCTCACAGAAATGTGCTGGTATATCTGCAATGAGTCTGTGAGTACAACAAAGACTGAACGTGATCCTTCATTTTGATCACAGTGAATGAAACTGTCCTATAATTTCCTGCATCTACCTAGATGGGCATAAGAAATGGGAAGAAGGAACAGAGAAGAGATGCTTCATTCAGCTCCAGTTTTCCTGTGTTCTTCCTCTAAACATCCATAATTCTATTGTGGTTCACTGACTGTTCTCATAGTGAGATCGAGTGCATCCTCAGCAAGTTTGCAGATGACACCACACTGAGTGGTGTAGTTGACAGGCTTGAAGGAAGGGATACCATCCAGGGGGAACCTTGACAGGCTAGAGGAGTGTGAACCTCATGAAGTTCAAAATGGACAAGTGCAAGGTCCTGCATCTTGGTCAGGGCAATCCCCAGTATCAATACAAATTAGGGGATGAATAAATTGAAAGCAGCCCTGCAGAGAAGCATTTGGAGATACTGGGGGATGGTGAACATAAGCCAGCAATGTCTGATGGCAGCCCAGGAAGCCTACCATTTTCAATGCTACATAAAAAGAAATATGGCCAGCAGGTCAAGGGAGGTGATTTTGCCCCTCCACTTTTGTGAGATTCCACATGGAGTACTGTATCCACCTCTGGTGTTCCCAGCACAAGAAAGGCATGGACCTGTTAGAGTGGATCCTCCTTCACTGGTGGGTTGCAAGAATGGTCAGAGGACTGAAGCATCTCTAGCATCTCATCCCATGAAGACAGTTTAAATGAGTTGGGGCTGTTCAGCCTGGGCGAAGAAAGGGCTCCAGGGACACCATATTGCAATTTTTGAATATACAAAGAGGGCTTATAAGATAGATGGAGATATATATTTTTACCAGGGGGTGTAGTTGACAGGCTTGAAGGAAGGGATACCATCCAGGGGGAACCTTGACAGGCTAGAGGAGTGTGAACCTCATGAAGTTCAAAANAGGAACAGATTTCCCAGAGACTTGTGGATACTCCATACCTCAAAGTGTTCAAGGCCAGGTTGACTGGTGCTTCAAGAAACCTGGTCTAGTGAAAGATGCCCTGCCTATGTCAGAGAGGTTGGACTAGCTGATATTTGAAGGTCCTTTCCAACTCAAACNCATTTGGAGATACTGGGGGATGGTGAACATAAGCCAGCAATGTCTGATGGCAGCCCAGGAAGCCTACCATTTTCAATGCTACATAAAAAGAAATATGGCCAGCAGGTCAAGGGAGGTGATTTTGCCCCTCCACTTTTGTGAGATTCCACATGGAGTACTGTATCCACCTCTGGTGTTCCCAGCACAAGAAAGGCATGGACCTGTTAGAGTGGATCCTCCTTCACTGGTGGGTTGCAAGAATGGTCAGAGGACTGAAGCATCTCTAGCATCTCATCCCATGAAGACAGTTTAAATGAGTTGGGGCTGTTCAGCCTGGGCGAAGAAAGGGCTCCAGGGACACCATATTGCAATTTTTGAATATACAAAGAGGGCTTATAAGATAGATGGAGATATATATTTTTACCAGGGCCTGTAGTGACAGGACAAGGAACAATGGTTTTAAAGAAGTTTTTTTTTATGATGAGGGTTGTGAGACACAGGAACAGATTTCCCAGAGACTTGTGGATACTCCATACCTCAAAGTGTTCAAGGCCAGGTTGACTGGTGCTTCAAGAAACCTGGTCTAGTGAAAGATGCCCTGCCTATGTCAGAGAGGTTGGACTAGCTGATATTTGAAGGTCCTTTCCAACTCAAACCATTCTACAATTCTATGACCTACATCACCTACTGAGACAAAGTTGCAAATATTAACACACTCAATAATAATAAATTTATACTGATGTAATAATGAGGTTAAGTTTCTTCTTTCTTCTTGAAGAAAGGTTGTGTAAGTGACAATCTGGGAACAGCCCCATGTTATAAGTCCCTTAGCATCTCAAGGCCGTATCAAAGAACTCATGTTCAAAACTTTAAGAAAAGGGCTTTTGACCATACAGAAATGCAAGGATATCATTCTCAATAGCAAGCATTTTTTGACTGTTAGAAAGATAAAGCCATATAAAGAGATGGAAAGCAGGCTCATTCACAAAGTGTACTGCTTGTCAAACTGACAAGTGAATGTAAAAACTCAAAATAATAGTGCTATTTAAAGGACCACCGACAAGGTGAGTTTAGGTTTTTCAATCACTGTTACTCCATTTAAAGTCTGTTTTCCTTTGCAGACTTTTCCTATGCCAAATCATTACCAAGAGAGCATTGTGAACATTCCCATAGAGAAGTCTAAGACTGAACACAAAGAAAATGGACAATCATCATCACACTTCCGGAATGCTGCCAAAACCAGAACATTGAATTTGGGGAAAGAAATACAGAAAGTAAGCAGTAAGAAATGTTTATTTTCTCTATTCGATTTTTGAAAAGGGAAGAAAACTCGATGATTTAGACATTCCAAAATGACCTTTTCCAGTGAAGAAAACAATCCTGTACCACTTTTTGTAACAGAGTTGAAATGAACATACATTTTTTGTAAGTATGAAAGGGAAAAAGGAATAAAAGAATAAAATGACATTGAGGTCCCAGATAATAGCTTTTGCTTGTTTGAATGCATAATCTTGAAGAAAACTGAAAATATTTGTACAATAGATAATGCATGGTAAGATGCAATATTAAGTGATAAAGAATGATCATAACACATCAAGAGATACTGAATTCATTGTTGCTGCTCTTATCCAAGAAAACCCTCTATTGATGTAAAATGAAGCTTGAATGATGAATGCATCGTCACTTCTTTATCTGAAATATCCTACCTGTTTAAGTACAAGACATTATATTTTAGAAATACAAACTCCAAACTGATGACAGATTAAAAAAAATCCAACCCATGAAAGTAGCAGTGGAAGAGACCATATGAATCATAGTGTTCAGTTCCCTGTTTGTTGCTGAAGAATTTTATGTAAATCACGGAACTACTTGTCATTTTCTCACAATATTTATCTGTTACAAAATGATAGTAGCAGCATAATCCATATACTCTTCCACACACTTATTTCACAAAGACATGCAAGATCATTTACACATTGCTTTCAAGAAAGCAGTCTAGATATTAAAAACCTAATAGGAAACATTTGTGGGTATTTTTGTAAAAGTGTTTGTTTTCATTCAGCGTTTACTAGACTCATTGCTAGTATTTTTGTGTAATGTATTTAGCAATATAAACAGTTATAAAATGTACGTTATAAAAAAGAGATTGTGTTATGTTAACATTGTAATATAACTATTGTTGAATTTAAACAGATGATTTTTAATTAAATACTTATTATTAATTCAAATATAGAGAGGAAATTTTATGTGCAACTTATCTTTTTGATGCAGAATATGAACAAATTTGATATCTTTGACAGTCAAACAGCAACTCATGCATTTTTGGAACATTAATTTCTTTCCATGGTAAAATAATATCAGTCCTTAAGAAAGACAGTAATTAGGGGAAGAGAAATTTAACCTCCCACAAAAGATGTTTATAATGGCTATTGACAATGTTAGTGACTTTCATACCATAGAAACACACATCTTCTTTTCTTACAAGTAGCATTCATTGTATAGTTCAGTCAGTGTATAGGTCATAAGAAATCCACCCCTCTGTTCAATATACCCGTAAAACCCAAAAGCAATCTGGAGGATGTTTCCTCCCACTATGACATCTTATGAAAGAAACTTAGGCATCAAAGAAGGAAGCTTAATAAAAGCCTGTGCTCAACATTCAGTTCTGGTTAAAACAGAAAAAAAAATCAAATAGAAACTTTCAAAAATGCTGCATAAAGAATACAGAAAGTAAGGATATTCTGCCTAATCAATGGTAAGGCTCTGTCTTTGGTACAGGTCATTGTTGCAGTGAAATACACCTCCAAATAAAGAGGGTTTTGAGGCGGCCATGAAGAAACCATTTAAAAGTCCTCGACAAACTCTGATGTGAAAAAAAAGGAAACAATTTAAACTGTTTGCATAGGAAAAAATAAGAGGGAACATGACAAATGTATGCAAAATAATAGGTGGCATACAGAAGGCACTCAAAAGCTGCTTTTTTCTAGTCTTATAATGCACAAAGAATGAAACATTTAAATTCGCTGAAAGACAGCATGTTTGAAATTGAAAAGGGATTTTTTTCAATATACAACATTAGACTATGAAACTCAATGTATCAGGAAATTGTTAAGGTCAGTAATTCAACAAGCAAGAAAAAGCTATTGGAAGTGTATGTGAATGAGAAAAATAAGCAGTGGTATATAAGCATCGCGCTAACAAGAGTGAAACGAAATTCAAGGGGATATTATACTTCCTACCTGGAATTTTAAACCAATATCTATCTATCTAAGAATGAAATAAAATCTCCAAGCAGGGGGAAAGTTGTGCCCCATCTTTTCATGGTGGGATTATCCTGACCCCTCCTGTGAAGCATCCAGCATTGGTCTGTTGCATGAGATTTAATGCTTTTCTCTGGGCTGCTGGCGGTCTTATCTCAGTCACCTACTCCTTTCACCAAGGTATTTTTCTGATTGCAAGGAAAATGTATGCCTACTTCTAATAACCCCAGTCCTGATTTGAGGTAAAATGAACAATTTTTCTGTTTCGTAATTTTACTTTTTTTAATTGGGCCTCTTCTAACTCACTAAATTCTGAAATTAACAGCCTATTGTTCAGAAAACTGTTCACTCTCAGGGTGATCACACCTGATCACACCCAGGGATGGTGCAGAGAGGCCCTTGCTTACACTCATTGCTAGAACAACCAAGGGCAGGGAATTGTGTTATTTGCCCCATTGGAGGGTCAGAAGCAGNTAAAGTATGACTATTACTAAAGTAGTTTAGTTCCTTCTAAACTCATGAATCTCCTTATCCTCTTCCTCTCTCTCTTTTTGGGAGAGGAAGGGCCTTCTGTCAGTCTGGTTTTGTTAATTTTGGCTGAAACCAAAACAGCCCCACAACTAATTGTTGTTACTGTTGCTCAATCTCACCACACATTTGTTGTAAGAAGATTCATCATCAAAACTTTCTTTGATTCCAACTGAAAAAAAAACCATTATTTTTTACCTTATTAGAGAATTTGTTTTCCCAGGCAGTTTCACACAAATACTTTTCCTAGACTTCTCTCAATGGGGCAGACATTTGTTGTGTTTCCATACCTGGTGGTTCTGCCATTTTTGTGCTTCACTTTTTGCCCACTTACACAGCTTCCATTTTAGGAAGAATATTTTATTGACTTCTCTTCCAATAACTTTTTCTAGCTATTTGCTCTTTTCTTGTTTATTACTCATCTCTCTTAGATGCTTTTCAGATTACCTATTTTCGCTTGCATTTTAATAAGGCAAAATTCCATTAGATACCCAAATGACCATGATATATCTGTTTTCCTTCACTTCTTATCTAAGGGACTGGGTGGACACAGGGACAGTTTTCAGACTGCAGCTCAACTTACATGTATAAGCTCCCTAAAACATGCCTATACATGTAACTCACTACTACCACATAGCTTATTGCTACTACATTATATAACTTATTGTTAATGTAGTTTGTTAAAACTATGCAAATAGCTAATTACAACAAACCCCCTCACACAAAATAAAAAGAAACACCTGGATTAGATTTAGAACTCTCCAAGCCCAAAGAGGTAATAAAGGAGAAGCCATAGCGAGGGCTCCTCAGCAGAAACATGAGATGAACATCTGTTATGGTGCAGCTGTATCTACTCTAGTACATTAAATTTGCCCACATGTCTAAGGGGTCTGCTGGCTTGGAACAAGCTGCCTCTGTGCAAGACACAATTGGTTTTAACCTCCCAAACAAGGCAGCTGCATGAAAACCACCTGTGGGTAATGGCTTCTGGAATGTTCTACCACCAAACTGCAGCCAGGATGGTTTAGCAAAAGGCCTCATTCATTGTAACACACAAAATCCATGCCACAGGGTGCTCTACAGCTTCCTCACATATATTTCTTCCTAGCAGCTGGAAAAGTTACTGGGATTTGAGTCTGCTGGTAGAGCTGAAGCTGTCGATTATGCATCATTTCATCTGGCCAGAAATGCCTGGCCACTGGCCTTTGCAGCAGACCCATAGTTAAAAGCCACTGACCTACAGGGAGTTGGGATGATGCCTATCAAAATGGGAGCTAACATTCTGCAACACGGCCACTGCCTGTGCAGTTTCCCAATACATTAATGTGAACATCACAGACCATCTATGAAGGGGAGGTGGAAAGCAGAGAACTCTACAAATACCAGGAAGGGCTTGCTTACATTATTAAATGTGTTTGATTAATAACCCTTATTCTTCTTGGAGTGCAAGGCATTTAGTTATGGCTGACAGACTTAATGATGCTCAGAATATTAAACCACATGCAAATCAAACCCTTAAATCTGAACTCTTTATTGTTTCTAACGATTTTTTTTCTGGTTGGATTCTGTGTGTCATTTCAGTTACCTGTGCAGTAATCCACGCTTTGACATATAGTGTTACTAATGCCCCGGGTTCCTATGTTTTCAGCTGGCAATCCATTCCATAAACACAATAATGTGTATTGTTTACATATCTCAATATTATGGAATATTTTTCGTGGAAAACCTGTCCATTTCAGGCTTCTTGGTGTTTCCATGAATTTTGACTTGTTCTGCAGAACTGAATTTGTGAGCTGTTAATAAGTGACAGTATAATCCCTCTATATGTAGATGAAGCCATTTTGAAGAGCAATTTGTCCAGTGTTTTCATCTATCATATGAAGAGTGATTAACGAGGCTGATAATGGTTTAACAATGGATGCTGGTTCATGAATAGCAGTAGGCTTTTCCAATAAAAGCTGGAAAGATCTCGGTAGATTGACTTTCTAGAAATTCATGGTTAAAGAAAAAGGAATCATAACACACCCAGTGATTACATGACTCTTTCCAGTGAATGACAAGGCTTTCAGTCAGAGTGATCCCGTAGGAACAAAATGATTTTCTGCTCTTTATGGATGAGCATCACTGCCACAGAGGCCACCCTAGTCTTCCTGAGCATGAGTTGTATGCTATTTTCAGGAATTTAAGTGCTCTAAAGGTACTCCTTGGAAGAGCTGCTTGCTCACTGTAGTGAGACCATAGGGAGACTTGCTTTTCATCAATGTAGTCCTTGCAAACACATCCTTTCTCCTTGTCACTAGATGCTGTCAATAGCACATTTGAAAGCCAGGTTGCCATACACTAACACCATGACTAACGGTAACCTGGGCAGAGTTCAGGGAGAATCTTCAGATAAGTTAATACTTCTTAAATGAGGGAGAGATATTTAAGAACATGTTGGTGTTTGTTGGTCTCACCACAAAAATCTACCCAGGCTTTTTACACAAGGTAAACTTTCCGAGTGAAACATTGGTTTATGAGCCCTGAAATGGGAAGCTTTCCTTCCTGTTTTGGGACTGGGGAATCAGAGTCTTTTCAGACAACCATTGCCAATTAATATCAGTTTTGCAATAAATCTGGAATATACAGAACAATTGCTAAGGATGTCTTTTGTAATTTACATATTAATTATTTACATGGGTAAAAGGTCAAGCAATCTCAGAAATATTGACACGATATTTGTTGATGTGAATGACAGAATACCAGCTTTGGGAATGTATTTTGACTCCAAAATCAATCACTTAGCTTAATTGATTTAGCAACTGAATATTAGACAAGAAAGAAACCCAAGATAAAAACCCTGTACAAGAGAACTATAATGTGGTTTTCTGAAATCTTAACAGTTCAGATGAAGATAAGTGTCTTGCAATGAGGTAATTTTAATTTATGATTTTTTATGATGGAGCTACTTTGACAGACTTCTTACTGATTTACAGCAAGTTCAGAATTGAATGCGAAATTTTATGAAGCAGAGGAATTCGTAGCAGAAGAATTTGTATCAAAGGAACTTTGTGAAATGAGCTAAAGGGTTATGATATAAAAGAGTTCTACTAAGTCCACCACTGGAAGATCCATACTTCTTCCTAATTGCTGAGATCTCCTTTGGTGCTTCTCAGAACTGACACCCTTAGAGACTCTTGGAACACCATTGGATGGTATAAGATTTTTTATCACACCTTAAATCAGTTTATCTGAAAATGGCTGCATTTCATTGTCCCTCAAAGAGTAACTGTTTACATAAACTTGTCTTATGTCAAATTACTTTAGCTGCCTTCTTGTGTTCTGGTCTCCCCACAGTGAATCTGAATCACCCATGGGAGAAGTCTACTTTATTCTGAAATTGGTATAAATACACTTTGCTGATTATCATGATCATTAGCTAACTGCTACATACCAGAATATTTTTAAAATGATACTGGGGACACAGTACCACTCCATAGTGCACTACTGTATTTTTTTTTGTTTTCATTAATTGGGTAATAAGAGATGCAATTTTCCAGGCAGCACTGATAAGCATACATTTTGCCTGATGAAAATTTGTGGTGTTTCTTACTTCACTGCATCATTAACAAAGATCACCTCTCTGACAGTTAATGGAAGGAGAAGTTTTGCATGTCAGATGTTGACTACATGACTGGTCCCATAATGGAGTGCACCTGAGAATGTTAGGTCTCATGAAGATGTTTCCACATGAGTTTCTCTGTATGACTGGGCGTCAATGGCACAAAAAAGTGGTCTGCCTATACCCTCACCTACAGCAGTCGTGGGGATAAAGGTACAGCTTCCTATCTTTTCACTTTCAATGACTTTTGCTTCACTTATCGTTTGGCAGCTCATGTGAAACACATGCAAGTACAAGGGAAAGGGTTGGGAACCACAATGTACTGCAATCACAATTTATCCTAGGTACAATTGTTAAGATACAGTTAATTTTGAGTTACAGCTAGACTTGCTGTAATAATCTGGCCTGCTTTCCTAGTCTCAAGACTTTTGAACTCTTGGGTACATGGTTAAAAGGCTGTCAACGATTATCCTTTGCCATCATGATTACACTATGAATTCTTGACTGAGTGCTCTAATGATACGACCATTGAAACAAAAGAAAGTCAGTATGACTGTTGCTAGCAGTCAGCTTCATTAGATGGTTTTCCCCAGAATCACAGCTAGACAGAACAGTTCGCAAGCAAGTGGATAGTATCCAACATTTCTGTGTTCTTAGTGGAAGACACATAATTTAACTAGATTAAGTTAGTGGGACTGCCTACGTTACCTACGTAATTAACTGAGAGAGAGAGAGAGTGAGGCCAAAGTTAATGAAATTGAATATCCATGTTCAGGTCTTTGGAGACACTTTCCATTGAGTATATAAGGGACATAAGTAGTTATTTCAGCTGGACTGTATTGGTTTCTGACACTTCAAATTATAGATAAGTATCTAAATGGAGCACTTAATTAAGGTACACCAGATTCAGTGCTTATTCACTCTGATTTGAATGAGTGGATTTCTCTCTTATGTACAAATGGAAGTGGATTCTTGACTGTTTGAGTTTTTAACCTTCTAACTGAGTAACAGTTGGCTTCCAAATGCATCAGTAACATGAGATTTTAAGAAAAATGCTGTGATTTATTGCACAAAATTAAACACGAATTTGGTACACAAGTTTCTCCTTAGGCAAATACTTGTTCTAAATGGCTTTTACATACAAAAAAAACCTCAGCTTCTATTTAAGTGACAAACAGATAATGCAGGTTAAGTTCATAGGATGGAACATGATCTGATCAGTCACTTGCAGATGAATGTGCATAGGTCTACTAATTTGTTTTGATCACACAGAACCTCTAATGGAATTAAATGGAGAAACATGGACCTGTAATTTTCAGTATGAGCATCAAAAATGCAGTATCTATTTACTGCTTAATATTGCTGTTTGGTGAAGTGTGGGTCGTAATATTAATCCACTCCATGAGATATTATTGAAATCTCAAGTTTTTTTTTTTCCACATGACTGCTTCAGTTCTCTAACTACACACTCAAAGACTAGAATATTGACCTCCTGTTCCCAGTCTGACCTGAAACCAGGAAAAAAGTCTTCAGATAAATGAAAATTATTAGGAAGAGATCCTGTATTTTAAGCAGGAATAAATGTCCACCTGATTTAAGTCTGGAACTTCTACCCTTGAATTTTGATTCAAAAATTTTATTTGTAATTTATAAATGCATAAGTAAAGAAAGATCTAGACATATTTATACACAAATTTCACACAATATTCTTTCCACTTTTGCTTACCTTTCATCAAAACAAATCCACAAATACCAAGGTTCCAACATTTTCTATTAAATCCAAGCCAAATGTGGTTACCTTTCCTTACCATGTTCTAGAGTATAGGTAGCAAATTATGCACTGTTTTGTCCACTAAGTTGGAAGTAAGTTGATTTTCTGAAGGTATTAGCAGCATTCAGTAGCATTGGCTTGCTCATAATATAAAGGCCAAAGGCTGATATACTTCGGAAAGGCAAATCTGATATTAATCCTCAACATTACAAGGAATAAAAGGGCTCCTATCCATAAACACAATAAAAGTTACCATGTGGAACTTACTGTGCTGGCAGTGAATCCCATTGAATCCCTCTGGACACTTGCAAACATATCCAATGAATGTGTCACCTCGGTATGCTTCACTGATTTCACATATCCCACCATTATGACATGGATTAGGAAGGCAGGGTCCTGAGGGGGAAAAAGGAAAGAAAAATATATACATACATAATAACAACCATAATAATTTCAGTCATTTATAAGCATTCATTACAGAAATAAAATCTCTTATGTAGACCTTCATATTCCACTAACCCACTAAAATATACCCTTCACTTAGTTCAGATAACTTGCCAGCACCGATTTTTATGAACAAGAAAAAATATGAAGTATGTCACTACTCATTAATCACAACATTAATTTTTAATGTGAGAGGAGACAGGAGACAGAGAAGCTAAATCTTGTTCTCCTATTAAAGATAACAGGCATTCTAACTTTTATACCACTGAGGTATAAAATGTATTAATCAAGTGTGCTTATCATGTACCGAATGACATGTACAATATCCCTGAATAATCACTACATGTCAAGTAGTAGTTTGAGGAGGTCTTTCCTACGGCTTTGGGTGACTTTCTGAACATGTGCCTATCTGGGCCAGCAGTTAGCAGCTACTAAACCAGCTATTCCTTTTTCACTGAGTGTATTTTCAGCATATCCACTTAAAGCTGATTTCAAAAAGGTCTTCAGACTAAATTATCTCTTTTTTTTCCCCCACATGCTAGAATACCTAAAATTTCAGCAGTGAGATCTAATTTGTTAGGTTTGTAATGACTATACATATATTTAAATAGCAGCATATTTTCTACAGAGATCTAAAGTTTATTCATTTAACAGCATGTGTTAAAAGCCTTTTACATCTTATTATCTTACTAATATTACCTGTAACATGCCTCCTACCAGAAGAAAATACTTTAGCTTTTTGATGTTTTTTTTTTTTGCTAACCTGACCTTAAAGAACTGGTAATCATTAACTGGAAAGCTTCCTGTGCAAGTTAGCAAATTTAAAAAACGGTTAGCAAATTTAATATAATGTACTTTATGTGCAATCTTTGCCATGCACACAGAAAGGTGTTAATCTTCCCTTTCTGGAATGTGATGTCATAATTATTCATCCTCAAAAAAAAATTCATTTGAAAAAAGAAACACCAAAAACCAAATTCAAACTAGAAAAGAACTTCTTTCCATAGCATAATTTACTGACAATCAGCACTGGGAATTGAATGATTTAAACTTAAGAGAGCTATAAGTTTAATGTTTCTGAGGGTCTGCCTATAACTTTATGTTTTCAATTAGAAACCCAGGGTTTGACAGATGGTCACAGCAACACCATTCATTCAAAATGTCACATTAGTGAAAACTGCATTCTAAGAAAATACTAATTTGCAAAAGATAAAAATTAAGAGAATGACAAGGATGCCAGAACTCACTCCCCAATTTTAACTGCCCTGGTGGTTATAACAATTTGAGAAACTATCCATTTATATATTTCTGTTACAACTTACATCATCAGCCTGTTCTAGGACATAGTCCTGCAGAAGTTATGCTTGTGTGCAGGTAAACATGTGATATATCTCACTGAACTTAATAAATAAAAGACATGAATATATAGTAGCTTATTCTAAATTAGCAGTAAGAAAAAAGACAAAAGTCATGAAGATAAAAAGTAGGTGGCTATTGCCTTTTTGGCTTTTCCCCCATACACATTCTGCATTACCCTTTAAATGTAATGGCACACTGCATTCTTAATTACGGGCAACATATATCACTCCTTTAACAGGTCATGAAAGAGTCATGGCTTTCAAGTATGACAGCTTTTTTCATGTTATTTATCCTCTGTAATAGTTTGGGAAGAAAGCTGCTTAATAATTTGTGCTTTTGGTATTCCAATGNACACTTTTTTTTGGGCCTGATTATAGTTGTTATTTCGTCAGAGATATAATAGCAGTATTTTCAATCTAAATGTTGAGTAATTTTTCTTTGGTTTTTATTTTTTTTTTTGTTAATAGAAATTGGTTGTTCAAAAATGATGTTTGAGAGCAATGAAACATCCTAATTAAATGCACTGAAACTAGTAAACAACAATCATCCAATTTTCACTAGTTAGCACTAATTTATAAAAGGACATGAGTTAGACTCATCCGCATTCTAAAAGAATGAATAATTGAGACTTTAAAAAGCGTATATTATCATACCTTGTTTCTCCTAATTCTCCAGAGGACTATACTCCGATTTCATACACCTTCAGGATATTTAAATTGCATGAACCTTCGAGCATATGATTCCTGTGGGGTTTTTTTACTGACTTTACAGGATCCCTTATGTAAATTATGCAGGTTTAAATGTCTTGATGATTCTGTGTCTTAATCCTACTATCATCAAAAATTACATGTAAGATCTCTGCACTTCTGCTAGATGAAGATTCTGTCTGGATTTGTGTAAAGCCTTTGACACTGTCCTCCATGACATCCTGGTTTCTAAATTGGAAAGACATGGAAATGATGTATGGACTACTCAGTGAATAGGGAACTGACTGGATGGCCACACTCAAAGGATTGCAGTCAATGGCTCCATGTCCAAGTGTTGCCCAGTATTTTCAGGGGTCAGTACTCGGACCAGTGCTGTTTAACCTCTTTGTCGGTGACATGGACAGTGGGATTGAGTGCACCCTCAACAAGTTTACTGATGACAGCAAGCTATGTGACGCAGTTGACATAGTGGTGAGATGCCATCCAGAGGGACCTGAACGGGCTTGAGAGGTGGGCCTGTGTGAACCTCATAAAGTTCAACCAGATCTAGTGCATAGATCTGAACCTGGGTCACAGCAAGCCCAGGCACAAATACAGGTTGGGCAGAGAATGGACTGAGAGCAGCCCTGACGAGGTGTCCCTGCCCATGTCAGCGAGTTGAAACTAGGTGATCTTTAAGGTTCTTTCTAACCAAAGCCATTCTATGATTCTATGATGAAAGGTCATAACTAACTTCTGTAGGTATACATAGACTTTTAAATAGCATTGTATTGAATGCTGGATAATTAATTCCCTGACAATCTGATTAATATTCTTGGTTACTCAGATTTATAGCAGCAAGTTCAGAAACATTCTTCTTCACCAAAAAAATAAAACTTTAAACTTGTCAACGGATTTTCAAAAAAACAATGGACTTCAGGGATTTGGGTTTTTTAGATCAATAGCACTGTAATACTTTTGCAGGTAATCTTTAAGTGGCTTCCAACACAAAGAGAACAACAGCATTTGATCAATATTAATGAGCAGTGGAATTCAATGGTATGCTTTCCAGGCATTTTTATCCATGTTCATATAAAATAATGTCAACAAGATTAATTGTGCACTAAAAGTAATAGATCTATTCACTTTGCTGCTCTTTTGAGTCCTTCTTTGTGCAGTTTCAGGAGTATTAGCCAGCATAA
>VXBJ01007836.1:208537-224113 GCA_013400055.1 Nycticryphes semicollaris
CTGCCCTGGTGGTTATAACAATTTGAGAAACTATCCATTTATATATTTCTGTTACAACTTACATCATCAGCCTGTTCTAGGACATAGTCCTGCAGAAGTTATGCTTGTGTGCAGGTAAACATGTGATATATCTCACTGAACTTAATAAATAAAAGACATGAATATATAGTAGCTTATTCTAAATTAGCAGTAAGAAAAAAGACAAAAGTCATGAAGATAAAAAGTAGGTGGCTATTGCCTTTTTGGCTTTTCCCCCATACACATTCTGCATTACCCTTTAAATGTAATGGCACACTGCATTCTTAATTACGGGCAACATATATCACTCCTTTAACAGGTCATGAAAGAGTCATGGCTTTCAAGTATGACAGCTTTTTTCATGTTATTTATCCTCTGTAATAGTTTGGGAAGAAAGCTGCTTAATAATTTGTGCTTTTGGTATTCCAATGAATATGAGCTATGCATTTTTTTCTCAAGTCTCTATCATAGTTCTGCAGTTTGGGGAGTACCTGCAAGTAGCCTCATATGTTAATTATTTCTATGCAAGCAGATCTCTTATCTTCCAAGAACAATAAATCTTTTAATAATTACTTTCTCATTTTGCTTGCTGCTTTCTCCATATGGCTTGTTAAGCACATGTTCAGCATACTTTCATTGATTTTCTTTAGATTTTGCATTTTTTCAGATGAGTACAAAGGCTTAAAAGGTCATTTGAGGTGCACAGTAATAAATATACTGTGCATGCTAGTANTTGCCCAGTATTTTCAGGGGTCAGTACTCGGACCAGTGCTGTTTAACCTCTTTGTCGGTGACATGGACAGTGGGATTGAGTGCACCCTCAACAAGTTTACTGATGACAGCAAGCTATGTGACGCAGTTGACATAGTGGTGAGATGCCATCCAGAGGGACCTGAACGGGCTTGAGAGGTGGGCCTGTGTGAACCTCATAAAGTTCAACCAGATCTAGTGCATAGATCTGAACCTGGGTCACAGCAAGCCCAGGCACAAATACAGGTTGGGCAGAGAATGGACTGAGAGCAGCCCTGACGAGGTGTCCCTGCCCATGTCAGCGAGTTGAAACTAGGTGATCTTTAAGGTTCTTTCTAACCAAAGCCATTCTATGATTCTATGATGAAAGGTCATAACTAACTTCTGTAGGTATACATAGACTTTTAAATAGCATTGTATTGAATGCTGGATAATTAATTCCCTGACAATCTGATTAATATTCTTGGTTACTCAGATTTATAGCAGCAAGTTCAGAAACATTCTTCTTCACCAAAAAAATAAAACTTTAAACTTGTCAACGGATTTTCAAAAAAACAATGGACTTCAGGGATTTGGGTTTTTTAGATCAATAGCACTGTAATACTTTTGCAGGTAATCTTTAAGTGGCTTCCAACACAAAGAGAACAACAGCATTTGATCAATATTAATGAGCAGTGGAATTCAATGGTATGCTTTCCAGGCATTTTTATCCATGTTCATATAAAATAATGTCAACAAGATTAATTGTGCACTAAAAGTAATAGATCTATTCACTTTGCTGCTCTTTTGAGTCCTTCTTTGTGCAGTTTCAGGAGTATTAGCCAGCATAATAAGTATAGTTCAAAATACATCATTCCATTATTCAATTGAAAACCCATGCTGTTTTTAAAAAAAATATTGCAAGTTAACTGAAAACACAGAAGTTTTTATATTTTTCAGATGCTCTTACTGAAATCTGAGATTTCATAGATGGATGAATCAGACTAATGCATCCTCAGTAGAGTTGCGAAGGAGCTCATGGCAGAACCATGTTATCTGTTTTTTTTTTTTTTTCTGACAAGTACAGTCAACTAAAACTCATAAAAATAAAATCACATATAATGTAATATTGAAGCAGAAATTACAGAACCACAGAATCACAGAATATCAGGGATTGAAAGGGACCCTGAAAGATTATCTAGTCCAATCCCCCTGCCAGAGCAGGAACACTTAGAGCAGGTCACACAGGAACGTGTCCAGGAGGGTTTTGAATGTCTCCAGAGAAGGAGACTCCACAACCTCTCTGGGCAGCCCCTTCCAGTGTTCTGTCACCCTCACCATGAAGAAGTTTTTCCTCATATTTAAGTGGAACCTCCTCTGTTACAGCTTGCACCCATTTGCCCCTTGTCCTATCATTGCCTGTCATTGAGAAATTACATATTTGAGAGAAAGCACTAGTTTTTCTATAGCCAGAAAAGTCCGGAAAGCAAAGAAAACATCATTTCACCAATACGACTGTGATTTTTGACAGTGATAATATATAGAAAAAATGAATTAACATATTAGAAAAACTTCACTTAGTTTTGCCATGTAGGATATTCAAGTTCTTTTTAAGTAATAGAAAGAAGTGTCCAAATACCTTTCAACATTTTTCCCCTGGCAATTTGGAGTAATTGTATTTTTTTAAATATCTAGTCTCACTTTGAGCTTCTTTGTCTACATTATCTTCCATTTTTGAGGGAAAAAAACACACAAAGAAAAAAACCACAAAAAAGACACAAAGAGATCCTAGAAATATTGACAATTATGAAGTATATTTAAATATATGTATGTGAATGTCATTACATAAAATTCTGATTGCTCTCTTTTTAATTATTTAGTTTCAATACAGACTGGCTGAACTTATATGATAAAGAAATAGTTGGGAAGGGATCTGAAGTGCAAGAGGGCTTATGCTGAGGACCTGATGCCCATACAGTGTTCTTCCTGAGAGGAGGGTAGTAGATTTATTCTGGTCTAACTCTAGGCTCTCTCAAGACTTTTCACCTGGTTAGGCTTGTATCTATGTGTGTGAGGTATGACAGTAATTACTGTGTCCTCTATGTGTCCAGGATACCTGAGAATGGAGTGGAGTG
Organism: Nycticryphes semicollaris; assembly: GCA_013400055.1. Lineage (NCBI taxonomy): Eukaryota > Metazoa > Chordata > Aves > Charadriiformes > Rostratulidae > Nycticryphes > Nycticryphes semicollaris. The sequence goes on from VXBJ01007836.1 coordinate 211,420, forward strand.
ACAGGACAAAGGGTAATGGCTTTAAATTGGAAGAAGGGAGATTTAGGTTAGATATTAGGAATAAATTCTTTNTACAGTCAACTAAAACTCATAAAAATAAAATCACATATAATGTAATATTGAAGCAGAAATTACAGAACCACAGAATCACNTTTTGACTGTGATAATATATAGAAAAAATGAATTAACATATTAGAAAAACTTCACTTAGTTTTGCCATGTAGGATATTCAAGTTCTTTTTAAGTAATAGAAAGAAGTGTCCAAATACCTTTCAACATTTTTCCCCTGGCAATTTGGAGTAATTGTATTTTTTTAAATATCTAGTCTCACTTTGAGCTTCTTTGTCTACATTATCTTCCATTTTTGAGGGAAAAAAACACACAAAGAAAAAAACCACAAAAAAGACACAAAGAGATCCTAGAAATATTGACAATTATGAAGTATATTTAAATATATGTATGTGAATGTCATTACATAAAATTCTGATTGCTCTCTTTTTAATTATTTAGTTTCAATACAGACTGGCTGAACTTATATGATAAAGAAATAGTTGGGAAGGGATCTGAAGTGCAAGAGGGCTTATGCTGAGGACCTGATGCCCATACAGTGTTCTTCCTGAGAGGAGGGTAGTAGATTTATTCTGGTCTAACTCTAGGCTCTCTCAAGACTTTTCACCTGGTTAGGCTTGTATCTATGTGTGTGAGGTATGACAGTAATTACTGTGTCCTCTATGTGTCCAGGATACCTGAGAATGGAGTGGAGTGACAGGACAAAGGGTAATGGCTTTAAATTGGAAGAAGGGAGATTTAGGTTAGATATTAGGAATAAATTCTTTACTGTGAGGGTGGTGAGTTGCTGGAACAGGTTTCCCAAATCACATCAAAACAAATGTTGGAGCTATTATCAAACTAATAAAAGGTATCAAATGATTTTACACTCCACTGTAAAATAAAAATACTCTCTAGATGCTTGCCTTCATACCCCTAGTTTTTCTTAAGTCCCTCTTGGCTCTACATTAATGTCAGCCAAATAGTTGCGGTTTTTCCCCGTCTGCTAAGTTGAAATCTTCATCAGAGATTTCTCACATATTTTTAACCTCAGTAGTCTGAAGTAGTAGTAGGAGCAGTAGTTCTGAAAATGCATAGTACTTTAGGTGTAGTACTTTCTGCATAGTACTTTCTGCCAAAGTAAATTTTTCAGAGTAAGATGTGACAGATCTCACTTAGCAAGAGCTCTCATATTTTGTAACTAGTATGTGAAAAGAAGCTAGTAGCACATACAACTTTTTTCGTCTTTAAGGCAAGGAAGAATTAATCTCCTTGCTGGAGCTATCAGAATGGCACAAACTTCTCAGGAGGAAGAAGCTGAGGATTATCACACTGAGTTAGGCTCAGTGTCCAGATAATCCACCACCCTCTCCCTGCTACTCATCAGTTCCAGCAACCTGAGAAGAAAACTGAAGAGCCCTGCAGTGGGAATAATTAGAAATCTGAATTAGATACCTTAAAAATATTTGAGATGAGTTTAACTTCTGAATCTTTATATTCGACATGCTTTTCTAACTAGCATGTATGTTTTCTCCATACAGTTAAAAACCATGTTTATGCTGTCTATATACGCACAAATGAGAGGCCAACTCTTTTTCAGAAGTATATTGAACTTTTTTTTACCTCATGATCCTTTTAAAACCTCAAGAGGATTTTTGAAAGAGGTGCCCCTTCAAATTTGGACACAAATCCAAAATATAACATAAACATATTTGAAAGAGACTGTATTCAACACAGACTCAAAAACAATCATTCAAATCCAGTAGGAAGTTCCCTGCAGATTCTGACAGAAAACTGCTTTATTGCACAAAAAGGGCAAGGATCTAACAGAAGCTTTTGAGGGTCTCTGATTTTTCTCAGGTTTACTATGTTGCCTATTAATTTAATGGGATTTAGCAAGGCTCCTCTGACACTGAGGCTGGGTCTAGGTGCATGTTTATGTGGGAGTCATGGTACTTCAGAGACCATTTTAACAATCTGACAGAAAAGATCCTGCATCTGCTGATTTCAGGAAATCGTTAATCCATACCAAAATATCTACTTATGTCTCAGCCTGTCTGTAGTCCTCAACATAGAAAGGACATGGAACTGTTGGAACGGGTCCAGTGGAGGGCCACGAAGATGATCAGAGGGATGGAGCACCTCTACTATGAAGACAGGCTGAGTGAGCTGGGGTTGTTCAGCCTGGAGAAGAGGAGGTGCTGGGGAGACCTAATAGCAGCCTTCCAGTATCTGAAGGGAGCATAGAGGAGAGCTGGAGAGGGACTCTTTGTCAGGAAGTGGAGTTAATGGACAAAGGGTAGTGGCTTTAAATTGGAAGAAGGGAGATTTAGGTTAGATATTAGGAAGAAATTCTTTACTATGAGGGTAGTGAGTTGCTGGAACAGGTTTCCCAGAGAAGCTGGGGCTGCCCCATCCCTGGGAATGTTTAAGGTCAGGCTGGATGGAGCTTTGAGCATCCTGCTCTAGTGGGAAGTGTATCTGTCTAGGGCAGAGCGGTTGGAACTCGATGATCTTTAAGGTCCCTTCCAACTCTAGCAATTCTGTGATGCTATGACATAACCATTCCAGCAATGCAATGTAGGGTGTTAGGTCTGACTAGTATGCATACTTTGAGCCTGTGGACCACCTTTGTGGTTGAGACTAAGTTTCTGCTCAAGTATTTTGTATGTTTCACCTGTATTTAGAAGGAAACTACCTGTTCCCTAGAACAGTCTTGAGGTAGCTGGGCCCAAAGAACAATATGTTTGTTCACCGTTTGAAAATACATCTACATCTCAGCTGCCTGCTGCTTTACACAGTATTAAGGACATTTGAAGACAGCATTCCCAGCAGATGTGCTGTTGACTTTCTGCCAGAAGGGGCTGTAATGATGGAAATGGCTTCTAGTCAACATGCTCATTCTGCCGTTTAATGATGAAGCATCTTCAGTAATGAATGAATACACTGTAGTCCACTATTTGCTCTTTGCTACTAATAGATAGTACTTTTTGCCTTTAAAAAGTCACTCCGTGTTCAAAATTTACATAAACTTCTGATATTTTAGGGCCTAATTCCTGTTCTACGGGTGCATCATGACGTTGCTCAAAAAAATAAATGAGTCTCACAGTTTAACTACAACATATGGAAATGGAACTTGATATATTTTGAACTACCTCATCCTTCAACTCTTGTGAAGTATAAGAAATTTTTGCTTGCCCAGCATACCTGAATATTTTAAAACAAGGAGAAAAGAAACCCACAAACAAACCACAATAGCTTTTACAGATCAATATATTTCCTACGATTTCTTCTTGGCATTTGACACTGTTTATTCTATTTTGCTGTTAGGATACAAATGAACTTTTTATTAACAAATATTTATTATACCTACAGCTTACTAGTTCTTTGGTTATTTTAACCTGAAAAGAATTGGCATTGCAGAAAACCATTCACAGTTTATGTGGGATATTGATAACATTAACTCATTATTATATGTTACTCCAGTTAATGCATGAAAGTAGTAAAAATAATTAGCAGTTACACACACCATTGTCTCATTAATATTCTCAAAATATCAGCTTTTATTTGTAAAAAAAAGTCTATTCAGCCTGGCTCATAAGTGAATTAGTAGTGTATTAGATTTTATCTACCTATATATTCATTATAAACTAATGGCAGTGATCCAGACTTAATTGCACTGTGATTAAATATTTATCCTGTTTTTAATGCAGCAAATGGAGCGTGCTGGTTATAATGACCAAGGTGTCTCCATCTGGATGCAGTAAAAGCTAAGGTTCACCCCCTGAGTGCAAAATACTTTAGGACATTTCTTCACATTTCCCTCTAATTCTATTCTGTGGATTTCTGTTACAGGGAAAAAATTTGAAGTGATTGTCCAGCCATCTCTCAAACCTTTTTTAAAATAAATAATAACTAAAATATTTTCTGACAAGATCCTATTTAAACTTAATAGCTATGCTGTGACTTTCCTCAGTAGACAGTCTTAAGCTTTTCACCTTAAGGCTCCATCAACTGAGAATGACAGATTATGCCCAAATTTGAGGTGTGATCAGTGTCGTCAACAATGTAGACATGCTATACAGGGTGAGACCTGAAAATGCTCCAAAAGCTGGAGAAATCCTGATCACACCTCTGTGCAACAGAGCTATTTTTATCATTGTAATTCCTGTCATCATATATGAAGATGTCAATTTGCATTGTTTCACTGCACTTTAAACTGCCAGAGACCAGGAGCTCTCATCCTTTTTTCATTGTGTTTCACTAATAACTGGAAAACAGAAAAAACCTGAAAAGATTATGTGAACCTTAATTATAACAGCAAATAGATTAAAATCCAGTTAGTCCTCTTGCTGAGCTTTCCAGTGGGAACTAAAAAAGGCAACAGACTAAACTTATGCTATTCATATTTGTATGAGTCAGGTCCTAATTACTAGTGTCACATTAATGACATGGAAACAGCAGAAGAGAATCTCAGAGGGTGGTTTTCCTTAGGATATGAAATATTATTAAAAAGTGATGAAAGAGAATTTCTAAATGTGAAATATATATATAGTCCAAAAAGGCATAAAGTTGTCCACAGCGGAAACCAAGGGAAATAGACAAGACTTACACTTCATTCATTTATTTCCCTTAGGATGTAGGACAGAGGAAATATATCCTTTCCTCTCTGCATTTTTCTCCAGCTGTCATCAAACCCTTCCAATTTCATGTACCCTACCATAAATCCTTTTGAATTCCAGATCCTGTCACTATTCTCCAACACTTACTCCCTTCTTAGCTAGATTATTGTTTCTTTTCTCCTCATACCCTGTTTCTGCTTCATAGTACTCTCTTCCTTACTCAGAAAACCACACACTGCGTAACCATCCCAATTTAAAATCACAACCCATGTTTGCAGTTATGTGCCATCAGTTTTTAAATTGCACAATAAAATCACTGGATGTCCACTTCCTTTCCATCAGCTACATTCACAGTCCACATATAAAATTATTGCTCTTGATTAATGTCATTCACATGCCGTTAGTTGTATATGGATGAAAATACTGACCTATTTTGGTGGGTAATGGCAATAATTCCTTCATAACAATACTGGAGATCAGTCTTTTCTGATAAACAATGCTTTAACTTAAAACTCCTTTTTGTGTTGTAACACACAATGCAAGTGTCATTATTATGGTTCTTCAGCAGAGCCTTGTGCAGGGGCTGGGGAATAAGCCATAGCACTCCCGAGGTCACAAATATATTGCTTTAGGAAATGGTATGGCAGACTTCCTCTGAAGCCACACACCCTTTTCTGGTGTCCGCCCTCAGCATGCATTTCATCAGGCATACCCAGCTTTCCCCTGGTTTGCAAGATCCACAGACCCATGCACAGGCACAATGATGGTCATATTCATCTGAGTGACTTCAAATGATGAGGACGTGAACCAGGACATAATTCACCTCAGTATAGATGACCTGAGTGCATGTTAATATTCCCTTCCCAATATAGTCTATTCAGTAGCTGTATATGGATCCTGAAAGGGAATCCATAGTATTGCTCATCTGCTGGCAGAATGGAGTCAGGCACAGAGAGGGTCATCTGATTGGAAAGCGTGGGTGCTGCAAGTTAGGTTCTGAATGACAAGATATAAGACCAATATATGCCATGAAAACAAAACCACTACTTTATTAATGTAATGTATACTTTCAGCAAGGGTATCGCCAGCTACATGATTTAGACAGTTTGAAGCAAACTCTTTATTTGGAATTTCTTAAGGGGTTGCAACACGCTGTCTGTATTCTGCCACCCAACATTTGAATAGAAAGATGACTTGATGACAAATACATTACATTATAACTTTTGCCCCTGCCACCGCTCATGGGAGGCTAAAGCAGAACACTGACCTGACAGGAACATTGATTTGTATTTTGTTTCAAAAAACACTCAGTATTACAGATTTGCAGAGAAAATTATTAGAATTATTTTCTCTTCTAGAAGGCTGAATTAAAAAAAAAAAAAAGAAAATTGAAATTCCAGGTTGATATGGAAAGATTAAGAATCAAATATTGAAACTCTGTCATCCTGTCCCTTAGTGTATATTAATAAATAAATACTGTTCTGCAGTTTTAACAAGATGATACACTGTAGAAAGCTTGGAACTAATGAAATTCATGAATAACTATAACAAAACTTGTGATATCGTTGTGGAGTGTTAATTCATGCTTTGCAAGTAAAAGTTAAAATATGATACTGTAGACAAATTGAATATATAAATCTATATCCAGACCTTTTTGTTCTTGGGCTACTGCTTCTGCACTGTAGCTAATTGTTTCAAGAAAAACTCCATGAATTCCAACTCTTTTCTCAACTTGACACAATTCAAATCACTTCTAAAGTAAATAAATGTACAATTCATTTTAACAGTTTTTAGTAATAGACAACTAGACATTCTTGGGAGCATGTTACATTTTCATAACTGTTATTTTTATCAGAACAGCTGTCATGCAACCACAAATCCCAAGGCAGACAGTAGAAACTGTGGCTTGAATATGTAATGAATATACTTTTCTGGACTGGACTGTGAAAACTTACTCTCTTTAACTTATCTCTAGTGATAATGATGGTTTTCATTTGGCAGTTTATTTCTTTAAAGTACTGTAGATCTTATGTAAATATTTTTGCCACACTTTTGAAATTGCATAGTATTTAATCCTGAAGAGTACTGCTGAAGTCAATGGTTTTATATAGGTGCAGAAAAAGAGAAAAAAAATTGTTGGTTCCAGAATATTTTGAAACACTACATTTTCATAGATAAAATTACAAAATATAGCAGAAGAAAGCTGAATATTATGTCATGCTCTCTTGAAGCCTAACAATGGACATTCATGCTCTGAGGTATAACACTGATTATCTAAATGAAGTATAACACTGATTATCTAAATAATTTACAGTGAGAAAAATGAAAAGCATTTTAATCGCAGTAATAAGGGCTTCAAAATAATATATAATAAAAAAGACTATTCAATTTCTAAGATAAAAGAAAAAAGGGAGATCTTGACTCTGGCAAATGGTCATTAGTATATGGAATATGAGAATTAACAGCGAGAATAAGTAGATGTGAATGAAGTGATATATATTTGTTATTGCAAGAAATGGTCTAAGATGTTGCTGCGTACATGCAGAAATATGCACATCCCTGTCTGAGTGAACTTAGTTAAGCTTTTGCTTGCTATTTCCATGTCCCCAAAGCAATTTATGTTCTCTTTTATGATTTCACCTATAAAGTTGCTTCAATTATACATTTCAAAGAGGGCTGTTTATTCTTGGTCAGTGTTAATGGCAAGTAATCATATAAATGATTACCTTTTTTTCCAGTTCAAGCTAGGAGATTCTTAAAGACCTCAGCACTACTTGGACAGTCCAGCTAGCTGATCCCTTACTGAAAAAATAGTACTTCCTGAAGCCAGGTTCAAGACAGTTTGGGATAGCAGGGCTTCTTTACTTGGTAGGGGTTTTGAAGGTATTGGCAACAGGCAGAAGAACAGTAACCACAGTGCAATGCAGGAAAAAACTCATGTGGATGGGAACTAGGCACCAGATCAGTAGCTGATGAGACACAATTTCATAACAAGAAAGACCAGGTGGAAGAAAACAACACACCTCATCTCTATATTAAACTCTGCTCTTTGTTCTCCAGGTTACTTAATCTCATTTGCAGATAATTCCATTAACTGTCACTTTTAACGCTTCCTGGACTTTGATGCACTACAAATCCAGAGCAATGGAGTTTTATGCATAACCAGGATCATGATTAATAAAATACTGCTGTTTCAGCCATGAAGAAAAACTCATGTGTCTGAAGTTCTGTCCATTTCACCTATCAGCTGGTTCAATAAAATAAGCTACGTGTGTCCACAAACCTTTCCTTATTACAGCCTTCCTGCAACCCATGTACTGATATCAGAAAATAATCCTAAAATCACATCTTTCCCTGATAATAAATTTGATTGTAAAGGAGCCTGAATTTAAAAGAAGTACCATATTCTCTCTGTACAGCCATGGTCTCTGCTTCTTTGCCATGCACCAGAGAGCTTTCCTTGGCACGTCGTCCTCACTTGCTTTAGCAGCTATCTAACCTGCTTAAGTACATCTAAAGTTCTTTACTTCTAGTACATGTATAAATTCTTTAACACCCTTATGTAATGGGATATAATACCTGAAAAGGTGGGATGAGGATTCTGGTTGGAAGAATTAATGCGGTTTTTTTACTGTGCAAGATTACCGAGAGTCAACACAGATTACCAGGAATCAGACTTGTCTTTATTTGCTCTCCTTGTATTAAACACGAGTTATGTATTTATTTAGGAGCAAGAGATATTAACTGATAGGAAAAGTTACTAGAACAACAAACATGCAAGATACATGATGGAACTTCTCATTGAATGTTTCTGTTAGCTGTTTCAGCATATCAGCCAACTTGTAAAACTGTAGAGACTATGCTACAGAGTCATTTGCAGGAGAGTTATTAGAGAGACATATTTCTAATTCATGCTGCTGTTATGGAAGCAGGCATAATAACATATAGGGGCAATTGGTTCTTGGTTTTAATTTTAAAATACTATTTTTAGCTTTTCTTCCTTCTCTTGCTTATTGCACCCAAAAATCCTAGGACTGCACAGTACAAAATATGAGCTTGCAATACTTACACCTTTCCATTCCTTTGTAACCTGATCAATTTCTCTATTAGTTCTTTATCTATTGATTCTATGATACTCTCAAATTATACCTTCTCCAGTGCCCTTCTTCCAACATGACACAGGAGCACTAAAATCATATAAATGGTACAAGGTAGTTTCAAAATTCATACCAATTAACTTTGCTTAAAATATACAAATGTTATGTTGTGGTAATCAGCACTAAGAGTGTACAACTTGTCTCAAAGATCACTAGGTTCCAGGGAACCTCATTGCATCCACTCTTATTTGTTTTATAAAACTATAGGTATTTGCAGCCCAATCTTCAGAAACTTGTGTCAGTATAGTTATACACAGATGTAGCTCAAAATCTTTGCAACACAGAACATTGTGTGTTAAATGTATATAGCGGAAAGAGATACCAAAAATTAATATGAAGAAACTCAAGTGAAAAACATAACAAATCAACATCTTTACAAAAGATGAGGTCCTAAAAACCTCAGGAAAAAAATCGTATGTGCATACTCATACATGCATACAAACCATGATACTAGGCTACACAAATTCAAGATCCACTCATGGGTCCTTCCTGTAGAAACCAGGAAAAGGGATTTGCTTAAATTCAGAGTGTCTTCCTAATTTACACTAACTCAGTACGCTCCTTCTGTAGTAAATTGAGAAAATGCAGGAATACTGTCTCTTTGTTTTCAATATCTAACTTACTGGGATGACTTGTCTACTACAGGTTTGTGTTCTTTTTCACTGACTGCAAAGACTGATCTAGATTGGACTTTTCACCCTACACGAGGACATCGGGATGGGATGACTCAACTACCTATGCTGTTGCTGCACTGCTGACCAAAAACTCTACTGCTGGAACAGCCTTGGCACAATCTACTGTCAAATGCCCAAATGCCCAACAGTGAGAATTTCAAATTCACATATGTGCAAGAAATAGCGCTCATAATGTGCATGACACCACTAAAACCTTACACTAATGAGTATTATTTGGGCTACAATGTCTGTCATGGAGGGGTCTGGTTCATTGTCCACGCAAAATATAGTGACCCTCTTTAAGAGCACATTTATTTTATAGTCCTTAATTTTGCTACTCTTTACTACCTTTCTACAGGCCCAGTCATTCTGCAAACAGGTCGCTATTCAATACTTCTTTATTGTCCTGAATTAAGGTGTAATACAAAGCCTTAGTGACTAAAAAGTACTTAAATTTGTACCGAACAGATAATGAATAAAATTTCTTTTGTGGTAGTCTTATGTTTTTACAGTCAATGCAATGCTTTAAAGATGGTCATGAGACAGTTTAAAGCCAAAATAAGCACAAAATAAGCCTCTTTGGGAGGCTGTTTTTGAACAGTCCTTTTTATCAGGCTTGTTAACCTGTTTCCAAATCCTCAATCAACCACTGCTCCTGTTTGTTTTACTTTCATTAGCATTTGCCTTTTTTTCCCCCCCTTTGTTTCCATGCATCTAATGCTTGCATGGGAATTTTTGACTGCTTTAATCCAATTTAATTACAGTATCTCATCAAAGATGACTATTTTATGGTTGAGTATTATTTTTTTCCTTCCCTCCAGCTTTTGCTACATGTTTCCACCAAGTTCCCCTTCCCACTGAGAGCACACATGCCATTACACGGCAAGTCAAGACCAAGGAGCTGAATCAAATGAACAGTAACGATATCAAGGAAATTGCATTACTGAAGCGGCCACTTCCAGCTGGAACAGCCACCTGATGCAGCTCAATGTGAGTTGTACATTTGCTAGCACAAGCATAAAAGACAAAGCAAGAAGACATGAGTAGACTGGAAGAAGGAATTGGAATTAATGCCCTGGGTGAAGGAAGAAACTCAACATCAGCCAACCCAATGCAGATCATCCCACTGCAGTCTTTCCTTGTGTATGCACTTAGCTCAGACCCACTCACTCTGTGCCCACATGCAACTCATTAATCTCATTTCTATGCCTATCAATTCCCTTCATCCTCAGCAACTCCTTGTCTCAGTTTACATCACTTCTCAGATGAAAATCTGCCTGTTCTAACAGGAGGGGGCTTTGTCATCTGTTCTCTGCCATAGTTAGCTTTTTGCCATATTTCCTTCTGTTCAGCTCTATTTTTTGGAAGTGCAGAGAACTCAAGGAGCAAGAGACTACACTGACATTTCCAGAGCAGCAAGAACAGTAGTTTTCTCTTCACCTTGTTTCATCTTGCTCCATCTTCACAGGATGAAGCAATCAATATCAAACCTTTGACTATTTTATCCACGTGACCCTGTCTTAACTGTTAGTTCTGCTCTTTGTGTCTGTCCAAACTCCAAGCAAGGTCTAGACACCTGCAAAGCCCCTTCTTGGGGAATACTGCTCCCCAGGTAGAAAAGCACCTAAGTAAAGTTACTCTATTGATGATACAGACCAAGTACGAATAGACAGTGCTGACATTGCTGGTGTTTGAGAGAAAAGTGGTGTGTTTCCCTCCTAGAAGGACATCTCCATCTGTTCTGCTGCCTGCTCTCCTTGCTACAAAGATGCATGGGTAGTTGGTATGGCAGACTTGACTTCACTCACCTTCAGACACTAGGTATNCACAGCGGAAACCAAGGGAAATAGACAAGACTTACACTTCATTCATTTATTTCCCTTAGGATGTAGGACAGAGGAAATATATCCTTTCCTCTCTGCATTTTTCTCCAGCTGTCATCAAACCCTTCCAATTTCATGTACCCTACCATAAATCCTTTTGAATTCCAGATCCTGTCACTATTCTCCAACACTTACTCCCTTCTTAGCTAGATTATTGTTTCTTTTCTCCTCATACCCTGTTTCTGCTTCATAGTACTCTCTTCCTTACTCAGAAAACCACACACTGCGTAACCATCCCAATTTAAAATCACAACCCATGTTTGCAGTTATGTGCCATCAGTTTTTAAATTGCACAATAAAATCACTGGATGTCCACTTCCTTTCCATCAGCTACATTCACAGTCCACATATAAAATTATTGCTCTTGATTAATGTCATTCACATGCCGTTAGTTGTATATGGATGAAAATACTGACCTATTTTGGTGGGTAATGGCAATAATTCCTTCATAACAATACTGGAGATCAGTCTTTTCTGATAAACAATGCTTTAACTTAAAACTCCTTTTTGTGTTGTAACACACAATGCAAGTGTCATTATTATGGTTCTTCAGCAGAGCCTTGTGCAGGGGCTGGGGAATAAGCCATAGCACTCCCGAGGTCACAAATATATTGCTTTAGGAAATGGTATGGCAGACTTCCTCTGAAGCCACACACCCTTTTCTGGTGTCCGCCCTCAGCATGCATTTCATCAGGCATACCCAGCTTTCCCCTGGTTTGCAAGATCCACAGACCCATGCACAGGCACAATGATGGTCATATTCATCTGAGTGACTTCAAATGATGAGGACGTGAACCAGGACATAATTCACCTCAGTATAGATGACCTGAGTGCATGTTAATATTCCCTTCCCAATATAGTCTATTCAGTAGCTGTATATGGATCCTGAAAGGGAATCCATAGTATTGCTCATCTGCTGGCAGAATGGAGTCAGGCACAGAGAGGGTCATCTGATTGGAAAGCGTGGGTGCTGCAAGTTAGGTTCTGAATGACAAGATATAAGACCAATATATGCCATGAAAACAAAACCACTACTTTATTAATGTAATGTATACTTTCAGCAAGGGTATCGCCAGCTACATGATTTAGACAGTTTGAAGCAAACTCTTTATTTGGAATTTCTTAAGGGGTTGCAACACGCTGTCTGTATTCTGCCACCCAACATTTGAATAGAAAGATGACTTGATGACAAATACATTACATTATAACTTTTGCCCCTGCCACCGCTCATGGGAGGCTAAAGCAGAACACTGACCTGACAGGAACATTGATTTGTATTTTGTTTCAAAAAACACTCAGTATTACAGATT
>VXBJ01007836.1:224148-243410 GCA_013400055.1 Nycticryphes semicollaris
AAATTATTAGAATTATTTTCTCTTCTAGAAGGCTGGATTAAAAAAAAAAAAAAAGAAAATTGAAATTCCAGGTTGATATGGAAAGATTAAGAATCAAATATTGAAACTCTGTCATCCTGTCCCTTAGTGTATATTAATAAATAAATACTGTTCTGCAGTTTTAACAAGATGATACACTGTAGAAAGCTTGGAACTAATGAAATTCATGAATAACTATAACAAAACTTGTGATATCGTTGTGGAGTGTTAATTCATGCTTTGCAAGTAAAAGTTAAAATATGATACTGTAGACAAATTGAATATATAAATCTATATCCAGACCTTTTTGTTCTTGGGCTACTGCTTCTGCACTGTAGCTAATTGTTTCAAGAAAAACTCCATGAATTCCAACTCTTTTCTCAACTTGACACAATTCAAATCACTTCTAAAGTAAATAAATGTACAATTCATTTTAACAGTTTTTAGTAATAGACAACTAGACATTCTTGGGAGCATGTTACATTTTCATAACTGTTATTTTTATCAGAACAGCTGTCATGCAACCACAAATCCCAAGGCAGACAGTAGAAACTGTGGCTTGAATATGTAATGAATATACTTTTCTGGACTGGACTGTGAAAACTTACTCTCTTTAACTTATCTCTAGTGATAATGATGGTTTTCATTTGGCAGTTTATTTCTTTAAAGTACTGTAGATCTTATGTAAATATTTTTGCCACACTTTTGAAATTGCATAGTATTTAATCCTGAAGAGTACTGCTGAAGTCAATGGTTTTATATAGGTGCAGAAAAAGAGAAAAAAAATTGTTGGTTCCAGAATATTTTGAAACACTACATTTTCATAGATAAAATTACAAAATATAGCAGAAGAAAGCTGAATATTATGTCATGCTCTCTTGAAGCCTAACAATGGACATTCATGCTCTGAGGTATAACACTGATTATCTAAATGAAGTATAACACTGATTATCTAAATAATTTACAGTGAGAAAAATGAAAAGCATTTTAATCGCAGTAATAAGGGCTTCAAAATAATATATAATAAAAAAGACTATTCAATTTCTAAGATAAAAGAAAAAAGGGAGATCTTGACTCTGGCAAATGGTCATTAGTATATGGAATATGAGAATTAACAGCGAGAATAAGTAGATGTGAATGAAGTGATATATATTTGTTATTGCAAGAAATGGTCTAAGATGTTGCTGCGTACATGCAGAAATATGCACATCCCTGTCTGAGTGAACTTAGTTAAGCTTTTGCTTGCTATTTCCATGTCCCCAAAGCAATTTATGTTCTCTTTTATGATTTCACCTATAAAGTTGCTTCAATTATACATTTCAAAGAGGGCTGTTTATTCTTGGTCAGTGTTAATGGCAAGTAATCATATAAATGATTACCTTTTTTTCCAGTTCAAGCTAGGAGATTCTTAAAGACCTCAGCACTACTTGGACAGTCCAGCTAGCTGATCCCTTACTGAAAAAATAGTACTTCCTGAAGCCAGGTTCAAGACAGTTTGGGATAGCAGGGCTTCTTTACTTGGTAGGGGTTTTGAAGGTATTGGCAACAGGCAGAAGAACAGTAACCACAGTGCAATGCAGGAAAAAACTCATGTGGATGGGAACTAGGCACCAGATCAGTAGCTGATGAGACACAATTTCATAACAAGAAAGACCAGGTGGAAGAAAACAACACACCTCATCTCTATATTAAACTCTGCTCTTTGTTCTCCAGGTTACTTAATCTCATTTGCAGATAATTCCATTAACTGTCACTTTTAACGCTTCCTGGACTTTGATGCACTACAAATCCAGAGCAATGGAGTTTTATGCATAACCAGGATCATGATTAATAAAATACTGCTGTTTCAGCCATGAAGAAAAACTCATGTGTCTGAAGTTCTGTCCATTTCACCTATCAGCTGGTTCAATAAAATAAGCTACGTGTGTCCACAAACCTTTCCTTATTACAGCCTTCCTGCAACCCATGTACTGATATCAGAAAATAATCCTAAAATCACATCTTTCCCTGATAATAAATTTGATTGTAAAGGAGCCTGAATTTAAAAGAAGTACCATATTCTCTCTGTACAGCCATGGTCTCTGCTTCTTTGCCATGCACCAGAGAGCTTTCCTTGGCACGTCGTCCTCACTTGCTTTAGCAGCTATCTAACCTGCTTAAGTACATCTAAAGTTCTTTACTTCTAGTACATGTATAAATTCTTTAACACCCTTATGTAATGGGATATAATACCTGAAAAGGTGGGATGAGGATTCTGGTTGGAAGAATTAATGCGGTTTTTTTACTGTGCAAGATTACCGAGAGTCAACACAGATTACCAGGAATCAGACTTGTCTTTATTTGCTCTCCTTGTATTAAACACGAGTTATGTATTTATTTAGGAGCAAGAGATATTAACTGATAGGAAAAGTTACTAGAACAACAAACATGCAAGATACATGATGGAACTTCTCATTGAATGTTTCTGTTAGCTGTTTCAGCATATCAGCCAACTTGTAAAACTGTAGAGACTATGCTACAGAGTCATTTGCAGGAGAGTTATTAGAGAGACATATTTCTAATTCATGCTGCTGTTATGGAAGCAGGCATAATAACATATAGGGGCAATTGGTTCTTGGTTTTAATTTTAAAATACTATTTTTAGCTTTTCTTCCTTCTCTTGCTTATTGCACCCAAAAATCCTAGGACTGCACAGTACAAAATATGAGCTTGCAATACTTACACCTTTCCATTCCTTTGTAACCTGATCAATTTCTCTATTAGTTCTTTATCTATTGATTCTATGATACTCTCAAATTATACCTTCTCCAGTGCCCTTCTTCCAACATGACACAGGAGCACTAAAATCATATAAATGGTACAAGGTAGTTTCAAAATTCATACCAATTAACTTTGCTTAAAATATACAAATGTTATGTTGTGGTAATCAGCACTAAGAGTGTACAACTTGTCTCAAAGATCACTAGGTTCCAGGGAACCTCATTGCATCCACTCTTATTTGTTTTATAAAACTATAGGTATTTGCAGCCCAATCTTCAGAAACTTGTGTCAGTATAGTTATACACAGATGTAGCTCAAAATCTTTGCAACACAGAACATTGTGTGTTAAATGTATATAGCGGAAAGAGATACCAAAAATTAATATGAAGAAACTCAAGTGAAAAACATAACAAATCAACATCTTTACAAAAGATGAGGTCCTAAAAACCTCAGGAAAAAAATCGTATGTGCATACTCATACATGCATACAAACCATGATACTAGGCTACACAAATTCAAGATCCACTCATGGGTCCTTCCTGTAGAAACCAGGAAAAGGGATTTGCTTAAATTCAGAGTGTCTTCCTAATTTACACTAACTCAGTACGCTCCTTCTGTAGTAAATTGAGAAAATGCAGGAATACTGTCTCTTTGTTTTCAATATCTAACTTACTGGGATGACTTGTCTACTACAGGTTTGTGTTCTTTTTCACTGACTGCAAAGACTGATCTAGATTGGACTTTTCACCCTACACGAGGACATCGGGATGGGATGACTCAACTACCTATGCTGTTGCTGCACTGCTGACCAAAAACTCTACTGCTGGAACAGCCTTGGCACAATCTACTGTCAAATGCCCAAATGCCCAACAGTGAGAATTTCAAATTCACATATGTGCAAGAAATAGCGCTCATAATGTGCATGACACCACTAAAACCTTACACTAATGAGTATTATTTGGGCTACAATGTCTGTCATGGAGGGGTCTGGTTCATTGTCCACGCAAAATATAGTGACCCTCTTTAAGAGCACATTTATTTTATAGTCCTTAATTTTGCTACTCTTTACTACCTTTCTACAGGCCCAGTCATTCTGCAAACAGGTCGCTATTCAATACTTCTTTATTGTCCTGAATTAAGGTGTAATACAAAGCCTTAGTGACTAAAAAGTACTTAAATTTGTACCGAACAGATAATGAATAAAATTTCTTTTGTGGTAGTCTTATGTTTTTACAGTCAATGCAATGCTTTAAAGATGGTCATGAGACAGTTTAAAGCCAAAATAAGCACAAAATAAGCCTCTTTGGGAGGCTGTTTTTGAACAGTCCTTTTTATCAGGCTTGTTAACCTGTTTCCAAATCCTCAATCAACCACTGCTCCTGTTTGTTTTACTTTCATTAGCATTTGCCTTTTTTTCCCCCCCTTTGTTTCCATGCATCTAATGCTTGCATGGGAATTTTTGACTGCTTTAATCCAATTTAATTACAGTATCTCATCAAAGATGACTATTTTATGGTTGAGTATTATTTTTTTCCTTCCCTCCAGCTTTTGCTACATGTTTCCACCAAGTTCCCCTTCCCACTGAGAGCACACATGCCATTACACGGCAAGTCAAGACCAAGGAGCTGAATCAAATGAACAGTAACGATATCAAGGAAATTGCATTACTGAAGCGGCCACTTCCAGCTGGAACAGCCACCTGATGCAGCTCAATGTGAGTTGTACATTTGCTAGCACAAGCATAAAAGACAAAGCAAGAAGACATGAGTAGACTGGAAGAAGGAATTGGAATTAATGCCCTGGGTGAAGGAAGAAACTCAACATCAGCCAACCCAATGCAGATCATCCCACTGCAGTCTTTCCTTGTGTATGCACTTAGCTCAGACCCACTCACTCTGTGCCCACATGCAACTCATTAATCTCATTTCTATGCCTATCAATTCCCTTCATCCTCAGCAACTCCTTGTCTCAGTTTACATCACTTCTCAGATGAAAATCTGCCTGTTCTAACAGGAGGGGGCTTTGTCATCTGTTCTCTGCCATAGTTAGCTTTTTGCCATATTTCCTTCTGTTCAGCTCTATTTTTTGGAAGTGCAGAGAACTCAAGGAGCAAGAGACTACACTGACATTTCCAGAGCAGCAAGAACAGTAGTTTTCTCTTCACCTTGTTTCATCTTGCTCCATCTTCACAGGATGAAGCAATCAATATCAAACCTTTGACTATTTTATCCACGTGACCCTGTCTTAACTGTTAGTTCTGCTCTTTGTGTCTGTCCAAACTCCAAGCAAGGTCTAGACACCTGCAAAGCCCCTTCTTGGGGAATACTGCTCCCCAGGTAGAAAAGCACCTAAGTAAAGTTACTCTATTGATGATACAGACCAAGTACGAATAGACAGTGCTGACATTGCTGGTGTTTGAGAGAAAAGTGGTGTGTTTCCCTCCTAGAAGGACATCTCCATCTGTTCTGCTGCCTGCTCTCCTTGCTACAAAGATGCATGGGTAGTTGGTATGGCAGACTTGACTTCACTCACCTTCAGACACTAGGTATGCACTTCTGGTTTCTCTGTAACAGACTTCTCGACTCTGTTAGGTCAGTTGTCTCTGCTAATAGAGCATGAACTAAATCTACTTCCTTGGCTGATTCTGTGGACTTTTCCATGGCAGTAATAAAAACAACCTCTGACACTGCACTGTGAAATTGTATTTCCCAGCTCCAAAGTATCAGAGCAGAAAGGTTGCTCAGTAGAATAGCTTTGAGAATAAAAATGGGCAGCAGAACACCTTCTTTCCTTAACCTCATTATGAGAATTCATGAAATGATTTGAGCCAAGTTGAGCCTGAGGCAGACGCTTGGTATGGAAAACTTCTATCTCAAAGTTCAGGTGGGAAAATTATAATCAACAAAATGAAGATGTTAATGACATAAAGCAATAGCTAGTTTTGGGGATACTATATGGTCTTCCACTTGTATTTGTACACTGGAATGAATGTTGTATACTCACCACAAGTATCACTGTCTAAAATGATGAAGATTATGGAAAACTGCCCATGTATGAGTTTCTTAGCTGTCAGCATGGCAGGTTAATCTCAACATCCTAAATGAGGTCTAGGAGGCACAAAATGTCTAATCCTGAAAAGAAGTGAGTGAATTTGCCGAACTGAGTTATTTTTATGATATAGGGACAAATATTGACTAAGGACAGGCTGAAAATACTAATTTATTTCCATTCCTGACCTAAGCAAGATTTCCAGCATTTAAATGTGACAGCCTATTGTAATAGCCTTCAGTGCCACCTGGCATCTAAAACTATTTTTACTGCATAAATTTAATTTCCATCAGAATGGGGTTTAATGTGACCTTTATAGAATGTTCTGATTTAGTCTATATTTTTCTTGGAATATATGGAAAAGTAATTAATGAGTTAGCTTCAGGCACTGAAAAATACAATATGCTCTTCAAGAAGAAAAAGAAAAGGTATTGTTACAAATACATAAACCAAGTTAAGCAAGAGACTAAATCTCTGATACAGACCCTGGGGGACCAGCAATTCCTCTAACCTAGAATTGCATGGAAAGATACTTTTCCTCTATGAAATGTGTGAAATGGAGTCACTTTGCACACCACAGCAAAATTATTGTGCCTCAAAAGACAGATTGAGAGCATGTGGTCAAAAGAATTCACCACTTGTGATGCTGTTGTACAGTGGGCAGCAAATTGAAGCCCTGAAGAGTAGACCAGATGCATCTTTGAGGTTTTGAGGCTGAGAGAGTAAGCAGATAAAATATATCATGAAGTTTTTGTAAAGTTTAATTTCAATAAACTAAGGACATCTGTTTGGTTAGGTTTTGTTCTTCTGATAATCATCAAAGGAGTTACAATTTCAAATTCTTGTCCTTTAGAGCACTATTTTCAGGGGGAAGAGATAGCTTTTGTGAAATCCAATTTCATAGCAAAAATAAGTTAAGTATTTTTAAGGCAAACGTATATGTATATATATTATATATATAATGTACACATATAAGGATATAACTTCTTTGTAAATATTAATCTCAGTAAGATCTNGCCTGGCCTTGAACACTTCTGGGGATGAGGCAGCTTCTCTGGGCAACCTGTTCCATGTCTCACCACCTTCACAGGAAAGAATTTTTTACTTATGTCCAGTCTAAATCTAACTCGGTTTCTAAACTATCTATTATAAAACTATGCTACGCTATCTGATATAAAGCTATGTAAGATGGTGCTGAGTACAACCTTCGTACCTTCCTCCACCAATAGTTATGAAAAATCAGAATCTTAAAAATTTTATATTATTTGCATATTGTACATAGATGGAGTGCAAAACTATAAAACACAAATGACAATTACCTAAAACACTAGGTTTATAAAAAAAAAAACAAAACCAATGACAAAAGCATGGAATGGCTCCCTGTGAATGATGATCTCAAAGGGCATGTACATATAATTTCAGTAAAAGTCAAAGTGAAAAGACAGTTGTACAAAGTGCTGCACATTATGCTGTACTGTGTTTCATCGTGTCTTAGAAGATAGCTTTGGTATATTTGGAAATGATTCCAGAGTCCTTTAGGAGAATGGGGCAAAGCTTCAAATAGCAGCAAATCCAAAATGAAGTGATACATTAGGCTTACCCAGAAGCAGGGCTAAGGAAAACCTTGCTGTGAGGATGAATGTTGAGATGAATCTGAGGATCATCTGATAGGCTTCTTGATTTAACTTTGGTTAAAAAGCATGCAAAAAATAAGTATACTCTATCTTAGATGAAATATACTTAATGAATTAAAAATAGTTTGTTAGATTGAACCCTTGAAGAAACCCCTGTGGAATGCCATTTGTAAAGAGAGATACTCACAAGACATTTATAATTTCAGAATTATTTATTTATTCAACCAAGTGGATGCAACAATCAGAGTAAAATTTTAGCAACTTCACTTCTGTGAGATTACTCATGGAGGGTGCTGTTAGAGAAGCTAGACACTATCCCACAGATCAGAATATGGGAATTATCATTGTTTTATCCTTTTGATTTAATAATAAAAAACCACCTTCTAGTCTGAATCACAATCACAGGTCCATTAAAAGTTTATGATGTTCATCAAATGTTCAAATAATGCTTATAATTTCCATAAAATTAATTTGTTTGCTACAATTTATCCTACCTCATATTCTTTAGTAAATAAAGGAATTGTTTGGAAAAATATTATGGTGCCCTGCAATTATCATTCTCATGTGTCCTCCTTTGCAATTGATAAACTAAATGCAGTCTCTTCTCACAGAATATTTGAAAGACAATCATAAGGTATTTTTAATGGTTTTGAATGCTAAGTGATGATTTCTGAGCATCACAGCTGGAAGTGCGTGCATATCTCCTCCCCAACACTACCAGATCAACACGAGGATCTGGAGGTTAATTACATTCCACCAAGATAAATGTCACAAACTGGAGGGAACTTGCTGCTTTTTTTTGGAAAAGAGCAAAATCTGGTAGTTGACAGAACTTGTTTTCTGCCTGTACAATGCACATGCCGCTGAAATTCCTGTGAAAGGCTCTAGGTGACCACATGAGGCTTTGGATGCAGTTTCTATTTATTTTTCAGCACCTCTGCATCTTTCAAACTCCATGATTGCCTCCTGGCTCTGAAGAAGAGATATCTTNGCAGAACATATAGCTTTGTAAATGTCAATATAACCTCAGAAATAACTTGTATTAAAATTGCACTAGCCTGTTACTTTGAAAACAACAACATCTGGTCATACCTTAAAGCAAAATCAATAGAAACTATAAATTATAAAACACTTGAAGACCTAGTATTACTTAATAATTTCAAGAGATAAGTTAATGTTAGGTAAAGAATGATTGCACTTTATTAATAGATTTTCCTGTGGAAAAGCTAGAACAAGTGATATCTTTATTATGAAGGCTTAAAAATAACTTAGTTTTTACATGCATGCTCTTATCACTAAATTTAACTTTTCCCTGCTCTTAAAGCCACAGTCTGGATTTCATTTTGACTCCCCTGGGAGCAAGAGAGTGCACTTCATTGTTAAAATGTATATTGCATTTCTAAGTTACATTTTCACTGCACCTAATTTAAGCTCCAGTCTAGCAAACACATGCTTGAACACAGGCTCATAAAGACAATAGGTCTACCATGCATTGACTCCAAATATTCACTAGGTACTTCACTGCTTTGCTGAGGGAGATCCAAAACAATACATATACAATTCTGCAGAACATTATTGCTTCATCTTACGGAACTTCAAAAAAAAGACAGTATCTATATTTAAATATACCTTATTTTGATTGTACTAACTTTTTATGTAAATGTAGACCTGGTTTATACTCTACTGGCAGAAGGGTCGAAGATCCAAAGTTTGATACTTAAGGCAGAGGTTAGACTTGTTTTCCCACTGGTGCAAAAATACATTATTTGGTGCCTGGAGAAGTTTAGTCAAATTAATTTCTGCAAAAAGCCTCATACTAATCAAAATTTTTCCCAAGAAAATAATAGTTTCAAAAATAATTCCCAAAGAACCTAATCATGTGAAATATCAATCTACTAGAACCAGATTAAATAACAGAAAGTGTTACTCTTACACTAATTCACTTACTTTTACAGATATTTCATCATGTTCCATTGTAACATAATTTCTGTGGAGTTGAAATTTATTTGCACAAACATTTCCAAATATGAGTTTTGTCTCCTATCGCAAATCTATCATGTACCATTTATGCCAGAGGCATTTGTTCATCTGTCTGAATCAAAGAACAAAAACATTCTGGTGCTGTATGTTTGTGTACTTCTAGCTGCTGAGTTGTCTGTGTGGGAGTATCTATCTGCACTGCTGTATCACTGCAACTCCCACATGTATAGTCTTACTGGAAACAGCATCCTCTTATAGAATAACCAACAAGAAAAGGTCACCAATCTTTCTGTTAAGACATTTTATACAGAAAGTTACACTAGTATAGCTATTACTGCATAAATAATTGTGGTACTTCTTTAGATGCCAATTAACCCAGAAACACTAAGAACTAAATAATAAAAACAATAGCTAAAATTTAGGTGCAGCTCATTCAACCATTCACAAATAAGTAGTTGATTTGAGTTTGAAACATATTTGACCGATTCTTGGGGGAAAACATTTGAAAAAATACTGGTGTAAAAGACATTCTTGGTAATGGGTGAATTCAAGGGCACCATGAATGTTTAAGAATATTGTATTTATGAAGCCATGATCACAAGATGTTAATGGTAAATTATTGGCTGAAATTTATTGAACAAAAGAATTATGTGGAGAAATAAATGAAGCAGTGATTCTAGGTCAGAGTAAAACAAAGCAGTCAGAAGTGATTAAAAAAAAAAGTCCAGTTAAACAAATACAAAAGCAAACAAACAATGCCATCTGGCACTCCAAAAGACAAGAGTTCCTTAGGAAATGAATATTGAATTTGTAGATTTTTGTGAAATTTTGGCATTTCAGCTGGTAAGTCTAATAGGGATCTGTAGAGTAGCCCATGTGGCTGTCTCATAAATTCTGTTTCCCTCCTTTTACCCATTTTCAGCTGAAGTATCTGGTTAGTTTAGCCAGCTCACAGTACAGGGTTTCACAAAAGTGGCAGTAATGTTCAAAGGGCAAAGAGGGAGGCCATACCTTCAGGAGACACTCCACTAATTGCAACAGGAGTGAAGGCACAGCCATGGCAAGATTGTCTTGAAAATTACAGCAGCATATTCATATATGCCTTGAAGCTCTGTCCCTACAAAATGTGAGTACTTAAGCCAATTCCATAAAGAGAAAAAGGATTTTTTTTTTCCCTCTCCTATGTAAAAATACCTCCTTTTGTAAGTGACACCTCTATTGAACAGTTGTACAAGGTTTCTATTAAGATATTTTCCATGAAAATTTCAAGACTGACAGATCTCTCAAGAAATGTATAGTTGAAGGCTGATGCTTAATAATTATAACTTATACTCCTCAGGGGTGTGTTAGCACTCTACAGCTCTTTCCCAAACTCTCCCTTTCCCCATTTTGCAGTGCTTTTTCTCATCTCAGTCATGCTTTCTTTCCATTCCACTACTATCTTCATCCTAAAAGCTCCCTTTTGCTTCTTTCTCTATTCAATGCTCATCTTAACTATTCTGCTTCTTTCACTTTCCGCTCTTAGCTTTGTTCTCCATCCTTTCATTTATTATTCTCCACCGTACCCTAATTACTTATATTGCTCCCATGTTGTAGGTTAGTGTTGTAAACAGTGTTCAATTCTTCTTTGCCGTCTCCTTTCTTCTTTCACTTTCCTTACCTTTTCTCCTTTGGTCCTCTGGAGACCTTTACTTCTTTTAACAAGCCACTATAAAGTGACTCCCTATTCATTTGATGTTTTAGCTCACTGAGTTTATACAATTCAATGCCATTTCAAATATGTTAAGCTGTTTAGTGGCATTCTTTGGTATGTTGTCTTCTTTCTCTTTAAATACTCCCAAGCTAATGGATTGCCAATTAATTAGAAATAGTTAATCTTCACAATAGAATAAACACTATGTGTTTGTGTCTCTTGGGGAGCTCCTAAACTAATTTTTATGACTGTGTTATTAACCGCTCTTACTACTTGGCAGCCTGTCAATAGAAATAAAAGTTCACCAAGTAGATATCCAGGCCATAGTTTGTAGAATGTTTTCTTTGAGTACAATGCTTCTGCAGCTGCTGTCTTTCCCTTCCTTCACTGTTTGTCCCCAGGCTGCACTGCCTTTAAGGATACAAGTTTTGGGGGTCATGCAGGTGAATGAGCTTCACCAGAAGACAGAATAAAAAAGTGAGCAGAAATGCTGATTTTTAATTTTTTTTTCCTGATTAATTTTGACCTGGTTTGTTGTGTAAAGCATGATGTGACAGCTTTACCAAGGAAGAAGCAAAAAAGGAAGAAACGTGGCAGAGAAGATTTTGAACTACTACTGGAGGAGTATGTCTCCTACTGACTTCAAATTGAGGGAAAAAAAGATGAGAGGAGAGGAGGCAACATCGATAAAGCTATTTAGCATGTGTTATACACAAAATAAAACTGGTTAAAACTATTTTTTCAAAAAGGTAGCTCTCAAGGAGTGGTTACGATGATGCAGTTGTAATCATTATTTACTCATACCTGCTGAAGTTGGTTCCTCTTCAAATGAGGCTATGCAAAAAGGTGGGAGGGGAAAGAGGGAGGTGGGGACAAGGAATGGGAAGAGGAAAGAAAAGGGAAGAGAAGGGAGAAGAGAGGAAAATAAAGATGAAGAAATCCACATAGTCCTAGAAATTATTTACATTTTCAGTATAAGAGAACTCAGACAACATGAAAAACCTCATTCTAGTTTGATCAAATTGTGTAGCGGATGTCCCATCTCAGTGGGGAACTAAGATAAAATGAGTTAGGATCTCAGCTTACACTCTTAACCTTTCCCTCTAATTTAGCTTATAGGATTGGCCCAATACTGCAGCAGAAATGATCACTAGGAGAAATTCTGTCAAATTCTTTGCAGTTAAACTCACTGCCAGAGCTAGCTGTTGCACTACTAAAAACGAGCTTTTTTAAGGTAACACCTTCTAAAAATATCAACTGCAGGATCCTGTTATTTGGTTAGCTCAGTTGCCTGATGACATAGCTAAGCCAGCTGCTGGTTAGCAGTTAATGAGAGGTACAGCCCACATCTTTTTCCCATCTCTCCATCCTCCATCCCTTCTGTTCTTTTCAATATCTTCCTAACTTAGCTCTGTTAGTAATGAAGTAATAATCTGGAAATTGTGTAGTTAAGGAGCAAAAATGGCAGTCTGGGGGTTTGGTTTTGTTTTTCTGGTAGGATTGAGTTGGAGGGGAAAGTAGCCCATTGGACTCTCCATTCCAGAAGTTTATTGTCTGAGGAAAGTAATAAAAATCCATATTGTCATGCTAGAACTTCTCCCTTTTGGTGATAGATGACCTTTAAATTGCCTGAAGTTACCATCAGAAAATACCTTTGACTGTAGATTATCTACTACCCCTACATTCAAAAAAAAAAAAATAAAACAGATAGATTCACAGTAAAACTGTATTTTAAAAGTACATCAGTGACCTAGTTCTTTTTCTTCTTGTAGTCAGTGTGTTTTATAAGCACATGCATCATAGAAACAGTCTTCTCACAGTCTTGCAAATTTTCAGTGACAGAAAAAGCAACAATCAAGTGTTTCTCACTTGGATACTCTAAAAGCTCCTAGAAGTCTGAGATGATTCTCCATAAATGTGATATAGAGATGCCCTTAAGATACTAAACACAAGTATCCACATTTTTATTTTTTTCTCTTTTAAGGAGTCTCTTCTACCAGTTGAAACAGAAGCTCCTCCTGTTTGATATCTTGCAGAATCAGTTCCCTACAAACAACTCTCCTACAGCCATGGCAAACATTGATCCACCTTGACGGCTCCAGAGCTTGCACTTGGCATGGATAAGGACTACAACATTTTCTCAAAGATCAGTGCCATGCTTGGTAAATTGGCTTCTTTGCTTTCAATATCACTCCATGTATTATGCTGGGAGAAATTTGGAAAGGAGCAGGAAGATCTAGCCTCTTCTCAGTGAAACTTTTTCAGACATAGCAGAGACCTTGTCAACAGACACCAACTACATTTGAGACCAACGCTAAACCGTGGCTAATTCATTACAATATTCTATATGCAATTCCATGTGACAATTAACACTGGACACATCAGTTATTTCTAATTGCAGAGTGGCATAGTGTTCTTTTGGGGGCTGTCAAATCCAATCGATAGAAAATAATGAATTACTGTCTGAAGCACCAGCCGACTGTCTTCTCTCTAACTAAAATTTCCTGAGGTAAATAGGTGTTTTGTTATTTATACAGCTTGGTGTTCAGATAAACACTTAAGAAGGTTACATTGCAAGAACAGTACATTATGAATTGAATAATCTAAAATGGCCTAAACAGGGCACTTAACAGGCTTTTGTAACTTCTCAGTGTCTAAATGTGTATTTTGAAATTAGTTTAATCTATTTTAATGTATGTACATATGTAAAGACTACAAAAAGCTTTGAAATTTTACAATGTTATTTTACTGTATAATTACTGAATTTAAGTAAAAAGTGTTTGCAACAGTAGAGGATTTCGAGACAACGAAAGAAAGAAGGGAAAATACCACCCTATTTTTTTTTAACTGAACTAATCAGATACTTCGTTAGTTCAATAGCAACTTGACAGCTGATTCCACAAAAAACAGAGTATTTAAAACTGAAGAGCATCAGAATCATCAGTAAGCAAACAGACTACAAACTAATTACAAGTGGGTTGTAATTTTTCAAGGGTACAAACAGAACAAAACATGAGAGTTAGTTAGCAGTTTTATTATTAAATTTTACTAATGCCCCAAATATGTATAAAGTGCAAGCTCCACTGCTCCTTGAGCAACAAATAATGAAAAGTACTAGTGTGTGTGCATTTAAGCTGGTTAAACAAAATCGATTAATTGAGCAACGAGTATTCATTTCAGTAACATTTTTTCAGACTGCTATTTGAATAATATTCTTAGACTTAATTATTGTCTGAAACTAGTATTAACAAATCAAAACTGGATTCTGTTATTATGCTGATGGTTGTTTCAGTGGGACCACTCTGCACTTAGGCATACTTCTACATAAAAAACCATAGCTGAATCTCAGCTGAAATAAATCATTCAGATACCAAGACAACTATGCTTATAACATTACTTTTCTGTTTATTTTATTAATTTTGACTATTTGATTGCTGGCTTACACTCTTTCAAGAATAGGCTATGTTAATTTCTCATCTGAGTTAGACAGGAATTAGTGAGAATTGCTTTTCTAAAATGCAAACCACCTAGTTCTATTTGTCTACTTGTATTTCTTAACCCTAGACTGAAATTAAAGATGCATATTAAAAATAGATATGAAAATAGAGTTAAGATCTTGTTTGTATATCATGCACACTTTTTCAAAAATCAAATTAATTTAATTCCTTACTGTATGTGCCAGTACTACTATCACCCTCCAGAGCTTGATAAACCATGTTTAAAAAGATAGCCTTCAGGGAGCTATTGAATTCTCAAAGAATACACTATTTTTGCTTTACCATACCGTGTCAAATGCAATGTCAGCATTCTGCTTGCCACTCGTTAAGTAAATGCAGTAAATTACCACACCAAAAATTTCCTACAAAACACCACTATTTTTTTACATTAGCAGTGATTTAAAACTTGAAGTTATTTTAAAAAACTATTTATACAGTGAGTCATGTCCATAGTAATTATCTGTAATTTACTTTATTTATTTCAGAGGGGTGAATCACCTTGCTCAACTGAGTTTGCACAAGCTGGTGACTCACTATGCTGAGTAATACATCACTATCAGCCTGGCTTTCTCCTTCTGACTCCAGAGTAGTGAGACCCATACAGAGGTTTCAGATGCTTGACAAAAAAGGACTCGAAAACAGTTATGGACTTCCCCAAGTTGTGATCTGATAAAAACATTGCATGACTTTAAGCTGTAAACTACTCTGCAGCTTTAAAACACTTTCAAGAATATTTTCCTTCCCCTTTTAATGCATCATTGACAAAATGTAATAAGACATATGGCAGCACAAACATTAGTTTTTATTTTAGAGAAAATCTGATGTTCACTTGGGAAAACTTAATCATGTTTTCCTTAGAGGTGAATAATACTGCATGATATTAGTGGGGAAAAGAGACTAAGACATGGGTAGATTTGGAAAGCATATACAAGGATATGTATTGTCCAAGATATAGCTTAAGAATGATGGTGTAAGAAGGTGATGCTTGGACAGTGTCTAAAGACCTATGCCAGACTTCTGAGTATTTCTGTAACAATGGTAGAAGCCTTGACTGGTCTGGGAAAAATCTGAACTTTGACATATAAGTAGCTTGAGGGAGGTAAATTCTGTATAACTGTGTCCTATCCTTCATTAAATATGACAACATATTACATTTATATTGTCTGGTGTTAATTTTACATCATTGTGGAATATATTTGCCTTTAACATTCAAATAAAACATAAGACATATATAAAAGAATAAATTTAGAGATATGACATTATCTGCATGGAAAAGGCTGTGAAAGAGAGATTATCCAAATGAGCCACCTGTGAACAGTAGGATCCAAGAGCAAATAACATTTTTCTGAATGCAACATCAAAATAAATTATTTTCTGTTCAGCATGAAATCTCAGGATCTCAGGGGACTTGCACTTGCACTGTGCAGACTGACTCATGGACTTCCCGAAAGCTCAGCATCAGTCATTAAGAACGTGATTCTAATGCTACACATGTTTCATTGAATTTCATTTTCTGGTCTAGCGAGAGGTGTCCCTGTCCTTAGCAGAGGGGTTGAAACTTGATGATCTTTAAGGTCCCTTCTAACCTGAAACATTCTGGGATTCAATGATTTTATGATGCATTGAAAATACGCACTTAAGAAGTCTACTTCTTCACCTGCTTCCCATCCATCAGACTTCAGTTTGTTTTCCTGTAAACTGGCTCAATCTTCTTTGGATCTCAGCATGTCCTTGTGGGTAGGATTGGCATGTCTGATGAGGCAACCCATAGTCAAGCTGTGTTTCTACCAAAGTCCTCTTTGCACCCAGGCTCTCTCTGTCCCACTCTGAGGTCAAATGTGCTGAAGACACCTCCAAGACACAGCCCCGATGATCAATGCTGACTCACAACAACTAATTGAAACAACTCAACTGGCTGCCACTGCAACAACTGGTATAAATAATTGTATCCCCTAGTTATAAAGAGGAGGAACAAACCCTGAGAAAACCAGAATGTTTTCAAGGTGCATGAATCTAATGAATCCGGAAAATATACCAAGAATCTGGAAAACATGTCATTTATGCCAGTCGATCACACACACATCTGTTAGTGTGAATAAGAGGTTTTTATCTCCCAGTTTTACAGTAAAATTAGATTTGTTCTGTTACTGTGTATTGATTGCAATTGTAGTCCTGGGACACCAGCACATCCTTCACCTTAAGCTTCATCTGGCTACATGGTATTTGCAGCTATTCTTAAAACAAACTAACAAACAAACAAACAAACAAACACCAAAACAAGAAGGAAGACACGAAGCAACTCACTAGTGCATGTCAGAGATAACTCACTGTGAACTGATAAAATTCTGCTTGGATGACAGATGTTAAATGGGAACCAAAGTCATTAATTAAGATAACCTTGAAATGCCTGTGGCACTTAATAGAGGAAACCTATCACTTTTCATATGTTTACGTCCAGTGAAGCACTTAAAGCCTAAGAAAAATGTACTTGTTCTTCTCTTCATGGTTTTATTTGAAGAAATAAACTTCTTTAAAAAAAAGTGAGTACCTAAGCAAAACTTCAGCTGCTCTTAAAATCTAGAATATTAGTGTCTTAAA
This sequence comes from Nycticryphes semicollaris, assembly GCA_013400055.1. Classification (NCBI taxonomy): domain Eukaryota; kingdom Metazoa; phylum Chordata; class Aves; order Charadriiformes; family Rostratulidae; genus Nycticryphes; species Nycticryphes semicollaris. Next base: position 241,377 of record VXBJ01007836.1, read on the forward strand.
ATGACAATGTTAGAAATGCCAGAAAAAGGTGGATAATCTCACTAGTCTTCCTTTTTATCTAAGCACCATGACATAGTGCTGAATGAGAACATGTTTAAATATGAAATAAAAGGTTTATTTAGGTGAAATTCTCTACTTTTTTTTTTTTTCAGAAAAGAAGATTAGATAATGATTTTTGTGGTTAATGCCTTGAACATTTACAACTCTGTGGAACAAGGCAGTCAATGGAGTGCCCTCTGAGCCTAGTATTTGGCAGGATATTCTTCTTAAGGAAAACAGCATGAAAAGATTTAGTTTTAAAACAATTATTCAGCTGTTAGTCAGCTGCAGTTCTTGCCAAGGTTTCAAGTGCTGCCAAAGGCATAGCAGTACTTAAAGCTGTAATTCTGAAACCAGGAGTAGTCTGTCATGAGTTGAAATATCACACAATTTTACACACACACAGAGGCTGCCATAAGCAGTTTTGGGAAGATGTGTATGTTCCAAAAGAGCAAAGACTGTAATCACAAAATATCCTAGCATTTTTATGTGCAGAAACAAAAGAAGCAAGCGTACTTGAATAGCTAAGCAACTACGACCATGAATCAGTGTACAGTAATATTTGCTTCTTCAAATTTCAAAGCGCATCCTCCAATATCCAAATGCATAATCTTATAATTAAATACAAAAAAAAAAAAAGAGGGCTGTAAATACATTTATGGCTAAGTAGGTACCTGCTAGCATTTGTTACACTTATATATGAAAAAAATGATCCAGGACATCCCCATAGTTACACAGAAAGCTTCGCATTCCAAGCCAAAAACATTTGTATTTTCAGTTGCTTGCCTGAAGAGTTTTCACTTGGTTGTTTTCTGTGTTTTAAGGGAAATCTGACCAGCTATTTTGCTCTCTGAGCAAGGGAGGAGAGAAGGCTTTCTCAAAGCCACAAAAATTCAAGCTGAAACAAAGTGGAACTGACATAAGTAGAGGGTGAGCAGGGTTTGAACATCACCAAATCTTCTACCAGAAATATGAAGGTGAATACCATACTACTTGACAATATTCAAAATCCAACATCTAATAGAATGAGGAAATAAATCAAAATTCAAAAGACAAAAACAATGCTCAAAACAGAACAGGAAAGAGCAGTTAAGACAAACAAATCCCAACTCTGCATGGTCCTGTAATACCAGATACCACCTTTAATTCATGATCTTTCTGTGACACTGCTGTGCCAATTCCCACCCCAGACTAATCTCAACCAGCCTGTCTGCTGTCATAAAACTACATCCAGATTGGCCAGCATGCCTCATGGAAATACATACCAGGGAGTTCAATAAACCCATAGAAAAACCCAACAACTTTTAAACCTTAACATTTCAGAACAAACAAGTCTCCTGCAATTTTCAGTGCTTTCCCAAATACTTTGTGGGTTTTGCCGAATTTTCTAAGATGCCAGTTACAAAAAGCGTACTGACATTCTTTCTGGGGAATGAAGACGTATGAACCAACAAACAGACAACAATTTTATCATCATCTGAAAAGTCTCTAGACTGCATCAAGACAAAATGAAAAGTATTCAATAGTCACTGTATCATAGAAAATACTCTTACAACATATTGATCATAGGACCAAGGGCATACAGTTCTCAGTTAAAAAGCCTTGCTTGATTCATAAGCCCTACAAAAGAATTCACTTTTTTTTTTTTTTAAATCCAGTTCTATACTACTCCTTTCAGTCTGACTGAGGGATGGTATACTGCTCTACTGAGATAATTTCCATGGAACACAATCTTCATCAGAGAAAATTTGAGCTGTAAATTCTATAACATGCCAAGAAGAAAATTCAAAGGAGCAGATGGCAGCTAAAATGAAGGATGTGGCATTAGAGGAGTCCCATGCAGGGAGACATATTGCTTTAGTGCAGTATGTGTTTTCATTTGTTTTTCAGTAACTTCAAGAATGAGGAACAGAAAATCCCCTGCCATAAAACTGCATGGCATGAATCTGGCTACAGAAAAGAGAAGAGTCCTGATGCAAGAGAGACAAAACAGAT
>VXBJ01007839.1:627-18921 GCA_013400055.1 Nycticryphes semicollaris
TTTTTTGGCTGCTTCCTCCCCAAACTAAATCTTTTCCCCCCTCATCCTCACAGAGAGTTTCCAAGCTGGGGTGCAGCTCCCTGAAACCCTCCAGCTCCGGCTTATCCATCTTTTTGGGGCCATCCTCTCCGGATCCAAGGTAGTGGGGTTTTTTGGGGGGCCCAGAGGTGGGGGGAGGATGGGTCACAGAATCCCAGAATGCTCTGGGGTTAGAAGGGACCCCTGGAGATCATCTCTTCCAACCCCCTGCCACAGCAGGTCCCACAGGAAGGTGTCCAGGGGGGGTTGGAATGTCTCCAGAGAAGGAGACTCCACCACCTCTCTGGGCAGCCTCTGCCAGGGCTCTGCCACCCTCACAGCAAACAAGTTCCTCCTCAGCTTGAGATGGAACTTCCCATGGGCCACTTTGTGCCCGTTCCCTCTTGGCCTCTCCCTGGGCACCACTGGAAAAAGACTGGCCCCATCCTCCTGACACCCACCCTGGAAGGATTTAGAGCCCTTCATCACATCCCCCCTCAGCCTTCTCTTCTCCACACTCAAAAGCCCCAACTCCCTCAGCCTTTCCTCACCACAGAGATGCTCCAGGCCCCTCAGCATCTTGGTGCTCCTCTGCTCTCCCCTCTCCACCAGTTCCCTCTCCTTCTGCAACTGGGGAGCCCACAACTGGTCCCACTGCTCCAGCTGGGGCCTCCCCAGGGCAGAGCAGAGCAGAGGGGCAGGATGACCTCCCTCCACCTGCTGCTCACACTCTTCCTCATGCCCCCCAGGATGCCATTGGCCTTCTTGGCCACCAGGGCCCATTGCTGCCTCCTGGGCATCCTGTTGGCCACCAGGACTCCCAGGTCTTGTTCCTCAGAGCTGCTCTCCAGCAGGTCCCCCCCAACCTGTCCTGCTGCAGGGGGTGATTCCTCCCCAGGAGCAGGACCCTACACTTGCCCTTGTTGAAATTCATCAGGTTCCTCTCAAAACCCACCACACCAGAGCCGTCAGGCTGAGGGTTAATAGCTTAAATAAAGGATTTTATATCACGGTAGGCGACATAAAATCCTGTCTCCCTTTCTCCCCCACCATGTCCCATCATCTTGACAGCCCAACGCGCTGCGGGCCATCACACCGGCGGCGGTGGAGGTGCTGCTGGGGGTGCTACGGCGGGGAGGTGGGGAGACCCCCCCAGCCCCCGGTTTGCTAGAGCTGGCGATACGTGGCGTGGTGGCCGTGGTCCATGTGTTGCACGGCAGCAGCCCCGGCGCCGGCCCCGTGCCTTTGCGTGTCCTCCTGGATGGTTACTTCAGGGTGCTCAATTCGGACCTGCCCGTGGCTTCCTTGGCGCCGGAGGCGGCTGGTGGCCTCATCGCTCTCCGCGTCCTCATGCTGGGTAGGTTGGTTGGGGCTGTGGGATGGGTGCAGGGAGGTGGGATGGGTGCAGGGACATGGCATGGGTGCTGAACCACCTCCACCTTGTTGTAGATGCCATCCCAGCCATGCTGAGCTGCGAGGACCGGCCGGTCCTCCAAGCCATCTTTCTCAGCAACAACTGCTTCGAGCACATCATCCGGCTCCTCCAAAACAGCAAGGTACCAGGGTAGCCACGTTGGTGTCCCCACCTTGGTGCCACCGGGGTTGGGCACCCTCATTTCCATCCTCACCCTTCCTGGCTCTAAATGAAGCTGGGAGAGGGTGGCTGCATCCAGCAGCATCCATGGGGTGGGGACCTTCCATAACCCCCATTCCTCTTCACCCACCCCGTACTGGGTGATGCTCTCTGGGGCTGACACCCACCCGTGTCCCACAGCTCTACCTCAGCAGCTCACGGGAGGTGGGTGAAGCCCAGCATGAGGTCTCCACGTGGCCACCAGATGGGGACAGGCTCCAGCAGGTATTGTGTGGGACCACCCCATAACCAAACCACCAGGTGTGTCATCCCCCCCCAGCCCCATGGCTCAGCAGACCCACCACTTCCATGTCTCCATAGGTCTCCGAGGGCAGCTCTGACGCCATCGCAGTCCACGCCATCGGGGTACTCACTGCCATCATGAGCAACTCGCCCTCAGCCAAGGTAGGCAGCAGACCGAGGTTGGGGGGACACCCCAAAAATGTCTGGGTTTGGGGTTTTCATGCTGTGAGGTGAAAGCAGCATGTGGTGGGACTCGGTGCAGGGTCCCACATGTCTGGGTGTTTGCAGGAGGTGTTCAAGGAGCGCATCGGCTATGCCCACCTCTATGAGGTCTTGAGGAGCCAGGGCCAGCCCACCCAACGCCTGCTCCAGGAGCTCCTCAACATGGTGAGCACGTCCACTTCTCCACACCAAGCAAAGACCTAGATGCTGGTGCTTCATGGTGGAACTCAGCCCCCAGTAGCCTCCCAGTCCTCTCCACCCTGCTAGTTTCCCATTGTCTTCCTTCCGAGAGGTCCTGAGACCATCTTTGGCTTGGAGTCTTGTTCATCTTTGGGGAGGTTTGAGCCCTTTGTGATGTGGTACTGTTGGATGTGCCAACATCTCCAAACTGCTTGATGCCGGGGGATCTCCAAGACTTCTGATGCACAAGGGTCTCAAAGAATTTTGATGCATGGGAATCTGCAAGGCTTGATGCACGGCAGTTCCAAAACCCTTGATGCACAGAGATCTCCAAGATGCTTGATGTAGAAGGGTCTCCAAGACCTTAAATGCACGGGGTTTTCCAAGACACTTGATGCACAAGGGTCTCTGGTAGGCTTGATTCATAGGAGTCTCCAAATGCCTTGTTGCACAGGGTCTCTACCACCAGCCCAGGGTGACCAGGGGGAGGATCTGTCTTTCTTCACAGGGTCAAGGCTTCACCAACCGACTCTTGTGTTTCGGCAGGCAGTGGAAGGTGACCACAGCTCCTTCCCGGTGCGCCCCATCCGCAATGAGCAGCCTCTGCTCATCCTCTTGGCCTGGTTGCCAGCACTGGCCTGTCGGGAGTTGCAGGTCTTCCTCTCCAGCCAGCTACAGCGGCTCTGCGAAGCCTCCTTGCCCAGCCGCCTCACCTGCGTCAAGGCGGGCATGGTGGGCTGCCTGTTGGGTGCCTTGGCCACCGAACCTGCGCTGCCAGCTGCCTGCTCAGAAAATTTACTGGAGCTGCTGCGGGCCTTGGGCAGCCTCTCCATCCGTCCTGGGGAACTACGGCAGCTTCTGAGGTTGCTGCGGCACGAGCGGGGTCGGGGACCACATCCCTACGCGGCCCCCGTCATCCGGGCGCTCTCAGGGATGGCACGGGTCGAGGGACCCCCCCGGGCGCTGCAGTGCTTCGACCTGACGCCCGGCATGGCGGGGATCATGGTGCCCGCCATCCAGAAGTGGCCCGGTGGTGCCTTCGCCTTCCACGCCTGGTTGTGCCTGAGCGAGGAGGAGCCCGAGCCACTGGTGAGGCCAAAGAGGAGGCAGCTCTACAGGTGATGCTCAGTTGGAGGGACCTTGGGGGACTGCGGTGAGGACAAGGAGGGGCAGCGCCACCACCATCCTCACCATGGTTCTCCTCCACCAGCTTCTTCACGGCTGGTGGGACAGGCTTTGAGGCGTTCTTCACTGCCGGTGGGGTCTTGGTGGTGGCCGTCTGCACTAAGAAGGACTACATGACGGTGGCGTTGCCGGAGTTTGCCTTCAACGACTCAGCTTGGGTGAGTGTCATACCCACCCCTGTCCCCATCCCCATAGTGGGGGGTACAACAAGGACACCAGGATGTCTGACACCTCCTGTCTGTCCCCCCCAGCACTGTGTTGACATTGTCCATGTCGCCGGCCGCCGGCCCTTTGGCCAGAACATCGTCAGCATCTACGCAGATGGGCATCTACGGAAGACGGCGCAGCTCCGTTTTCCTTCCCTCCACGAGGTGTGAGACCCCTCCTGTCACCTGTCCCATCCCCTCCCCATGGCATGGGGCTAAGGGCTGAGCACATCTCCTTCTCCCTTCCAGTCCTTCACCTCCTGCTGCATCGGCTCTGCAGGCCACCGGACCACCACCACCACCACCACTGCCACCACCACCAGCCACCCACCAGCACCCCATGGGCAGGAGCTGGTCTTCCCCCAACGCCCCACACTCGGCCGCTCCCAGTCTGTCCCTGCCGCTCTGGGCCCCCATGCCTGGACCCCCACTCAGCCCCCCACCGAGGGGGTGGTGGCCACCACTGTAGCTGGCAGCCAGGACACCGAGTGGGGCAGCCCCACCTCCCTGGAGGGTCACATGGGCTCCGTGGCCATCTTCTGCGAGGCTCTGCAGCAAACCCAGGTCAAGGCACTCTTCTGCGCGGGTACGTTGGGGTGGGACACAGGGGACATCCTCAGAGGTGCTGGTGGCAACTGCAGTCTCCTCCATCATGCCCCAGCTCACCCCAGTCCTCTTCCCCCAGGACCAAATGTCACATCGCCGTTTACACTGGAAGGTGACCTGGTGGAGCTCAGCAGCAAGCTTTTGCTGTACTACACCCCACAGGTGAGGAGAGCCATCCCCCTGGAGATGGGGACAATGCTGGTAGTCCCTCTGCTGTAGGTGGCATCTCCAGGAGCATGGGGATACTCCCATGGTGCTCTCTTCTAGGCGTGCAGGAACAACATCTGCCTGGACCTCTCTCCCAGCCACGGCCTGGACGGGAGGCTGACGGGGCACAAGGTGGTCAACTGGGACATCAAGGTACGCAAGACACAGGGTGGCTTGTCCTGGTCCATCCACCCCACAGCATGGAGGTAGATGGGTCTCTTCTGGGGTATGGGGCAGGGGCAGGACCCCCAAGGAGGGTTGGATGGCCATGGTGGTTCCCTTGGACCCTACAGAGACTCTGCTACATGGTATTGGGTCCACCAAAGACCTGCATGACCCATGGATCCAACAAGGACCTGCATTCCCCATAGGTCCTCAGCATCCAAGGTGGGCACCATGGTGCAGGGGAACCTGGGTGGTTTTTAGGGACCTGGTTTAGGTTTGTGCTGTAGGATGGGTCAGGGCACACCCCAGTCTTTGTGAGCCACGGGGTCTGGTTCTCCCCATCTTGGGCTGAGCCCATGAGTAGGCAGGACGGACCTCCTCCTCTACGCTGCTGCCATCATGCAGCACCCAGCAAAGCTTCTCACCTCCTTTTGGCAGGACGTGGTCAACTGCGTGGGTGGGATGGGTGTCCTGCTGCCCCTGCTCGAGCAAGTGGTGTCCAAGAAGGAGGAGCCCGAGGATGAACAGGAGACCAACGACCTGGTGGGACCAGAGCTGACGTCCTCCAGGAACGCCCAGGGCATGCTCATCCCTCTGGGCAAGTCCTCAGGTGAGGACCTCGAGGGACATGGAGGTAACCCCACTGCCACATGGGTGCTACCTGGGGTGGGCTGGTGTCTACCATGGGCTGGAGAGGTCTTGCCTGGAGTACTAAGGGTTATGGGGTAGTAGAGAAACCGTTGACATCTTGCAATGTTCTTACACCCCAATTAGTCATCAACAAGCAGTTCTGGGAAGAAGAGGGTGTCTCCAGCCGGCTTACCTCCAGCTTGCCTTTGCGTGGAGTCTCTGGTGTCTTATAGTAGGGTTGATTTCATGCAGGAGCCTTTTTCTGATTGGTGAAATGGGCTTATTTCCAAGAAGCTCAGAGCAACAGAAGTTTCTGCTCACTTAATTTTGGGGGAAATAAGGGAATGGGCTGAAAAGTTTGCAGAGAAGTTTTACGGTGGGGTCTGCAGGATGCTCTTTGCTTGCAGTGCTGCAAGAAGGTGTTTGGGTGGGCGCAGGGCTCACAGCTCCTGGTGGGGCTCTGCCCTGTGTCTTGCAGAGAGCAGGCTGGAGAGGAACAGCGTGGCTGCCTTCCTGCTGCTGGTGAAGAACTTCATCCAGAACCACCCAGTGAACCAGGAGAGCCTGGTGCAGTGCCATGGGCCGGCCATCATCGGGGCACTGCTGCAGAAGGTGAGGTGGGGGGGGGGTGGGCTACCAAAGGTTTCATCCTGTGGTCCCCAAGGGGGACACCAGGGCTGCAAGTCTCCCCTCTCACCTGTGGTAGGTCTCCGGTCCACTGCTGGACATGAGCACCTTGATGGCCTCACAGATCCTCATGGAGCAGGTGGCCTCTGAGGGCAGTGGGCTCCTGCTGCACCTCCTCTACCAGCATCTCCTCTTCGACTTCCGCATCTGGAGCAACAGCGACTTCGCCGTCCGCTTAGGTGGGATCTGGGATTGCTTGGAGGTGTTCTTCATCCCAACTGGCCTCCCTGCCTACTCACACCGTCTCCCTGCAGGTCACATCCAGTATCTGGCCAACGTCATCAAGGACCATAAGCAGCGCATCCGCAAGAAGTATGGGGTGCAGTACATCCTTGACTCCATCCGGACGTACTACGGGTGAGACACCACTTGTAGCCTGGACTCGCCCCCAATGCTGACGTGGTGGTGGTGGGCTTCACCACTCAGAGCTGTGGTTTGGGGTAGACACCCTTTACTTGGGGCAATATCCCCACCCCCTGCAAGCACCTCATGGAATAATCTCCTGGTGTGGGAAGATGGTGGTGCGTGCATGACCTTGCACTCCCCATGGCAATGCCCATGGCACTGTGGGTGCTCTCAATCTGCAGAGACCCAAATGCATGGGGTGGACTTTTCCTGGTGGCCAGGATTGGCCAGAAAGGATGTCCACACTGGGCTGCCCTGAAGCTCCTCAGGCTCCAGGGTAGGATTTGGGATCATGCTGTCGATGGGTGACAAGGGACAGGAGGGTGGTTGTGCACATCCCCAGATGCATGAATGCCCATGTGTATCTGTCCATCAGCACCTCCAGGGAGAAGACCACGGCCACCGACGACATCAAGACGGTGCAGACATCCCTCTTCAGCCTGGTGAAGGACTTCTTCTGCAGGAGCTTCTCTGGAGAGGAGATGCAGAGCTTGCTGAACTACGTGGCTGGGGCACAGGATGAGCAGCAGGTACAGCACCAAGCCACCCGTTGGCCACCGAACACTTTAGTGTGCCGTGGGCTGGCCCAGCAGTGGGTGAGGAGAAGCCACTAAGGTCCTGGTGGGGTACACAGAGGGCAGTGGACAACCAGCCATGTGTCCTGCAGGTCTGCGGGGCGCTGGAGGTGATCCATAGCCTGCTGAAGGGCTCACCTGCCCAGGAGCAGCTCTTTGCCTTCCTCTTTGAGCCAGGCCACGTGGAGGTCCTCTTCTCGTTGCTGGTGCAGAAGAAGTTCTCAGATGAAGTGCGGGAGAGGGTCTTCAAGGTCAGCCAGGTCCCCAGTGCCAACCTCTTGCCATCTGCAGTGGCCAGGGGATTTACCACTGTCTGTCTCACTAGGTCCTCTACAAGATGCTGAAGTATGAGAAGGTCCCTGAGCGCAGCAAGAACCGCCTGAAGCTGAAGGACATCGGATACCAGGGGCTCATCGCCTGCCTCGGTGACATCCCTGGCTCTATGCTGCTCTTCCGCTGCCTCTCGGAGCAGGTCCTCGGGGCAGGTACCATGTGCCCTGCAGAAACCAGGCTGGCCCAGGCCACGCTTCCCAAACACGTGCCATGGGGTCATCACTGGTGGCTTCCCATGAGGCTTAGCTGGTTTTGGGGCTGGGGATCTTTGGTGGCTTTTAGGGATGGAAGGACCTGTCCCACCACCATACTCTCTCTCCTTATACATAGACCCTCCCAACTACAAGGACCTGGTGTCCGTGGTTTACCTGTCCCACCGGGCTGAGCTGACCGTCCGGCTCGATATCTGCCGCAAGGTGAGTAGGGCTGTGGGTGCAAGGAGATGTGACTGGGTTGTCACCCTGGGGCTGACCTCCCTGAGCGCCCACCCATGCCCAAATGTGGGAGCCATAAGGGTGGTGGCATGCCAACATGGAGGTGGTGCAACCCCAGCACCCCGTGATGGTTATGGAAGACCTGGGGTGCTCAGAACCAAGCTCAGAGCCAACCTTGGAGGGGCCAACCCCCAAAAAGGCTACCAGAGGTTGGGGCAACATCATCAGGCCTCCTTCTTCGCTTTCTTTTGCAGCTCTTCCACTTGATCTACGCACAGCAGGACATGGTGAAGCAGCTGGCCAGGTTGGCTGGTTGGCAGGACACGCTCACCAAGCTCTACGTCAAAGAGTCCTACGAGTCCCGCCAGCACAGCCTGAGCTTCACAGGCAACGGGGGCTGCCTGGAGCTCCTCAACCTCTCAGACCCTCCTGGCAAAGAGGAGACAAGCCCACCACCAGCTGAGCTGCAGGAGCTGGATGTCTTCCTGCCACTGGGCTATGAGGCCTCGGACCAGGAGCTCTCTGAGGGCTTCTCCGACCACTCCACCTCCCCGAGTGGCCACAACAAGTCCTTCCACTCCTACAATTTCAAGTCTTTTGACTCCTCTGACCGGGCCAGCCGCTCATCCTCCAACCCTGGTGATGGACCTCCCTTTGATGGTGTCTATCACCCACTCTCGCCCTTCTCCACCTCACCCTTCGACCTGGGGCTCGACCTGGCCAGCACCAGCTCCATTGCCACAGCCGAGAGCGGCACACAGACCCCCGCCAGCGGCCCCAACACCCCCTCACCCTTGGAGAGCTTCAAGCCCTTCCCAGGAATGCGAGCACGCAAGAGCTCCAGCCTCTCCAATGTCCTGGATGAGAGCAGCTACCAGGACACGCTGCCCAGTGACAACGTTTCCAACACCAGCAACCCCCAGGTGAGCCTCAAACTATCGTGTCCACCACCCTGTGCTGTGCTGGACACCAGATCTCTCACCCTTCCACCCCTTGGCAGCAAACGCCCGAGGAGGAGCTCTGCAACCTCTTGACCAACATCGTCTTCTCGGTGACCTGGCGCGGGGTAGAGGGCTGGGACGATGTGGCGTGGAGGGAACGTGGACAGGTCTTCTCCGTCCTCACCAAGCTGGGGACAGCGTGCGAGCTGGTGCGGCCCCCTGACGAGATCAAGCGCAGGTGAGTCCCAGAGTGGGGTCTGCTGGGGTGCACCCTAAGGGAGGACCACCCTATGGAGCTGCCTGTTCTCTCACAGCCTGTTGGAGATGATGCTGGAGTCAGCGCTGACAGACCTGAAGGAATCAGGGCCGGCTACTTTGCCAGGTCTCACCCACAACGCCCTCAAGCTGCTGCGGCTGCTCCAGGACTTCTTGTTCTCCGAGGGACACAACAACCAGGCCCTGTGGAGCGAGAAGGTGGGTGGGCACGAGCAAGGGGTCCTGATCCCCCAACCCCAGCTCTGAACCCTCCGTGCTAACCCCTGCCCCCCAACCTTAAACCCTGCCCCTGCCTGCAGCCCTTGAACCTCACCTTAGAAAATAACCTGGGCCTTAATGCTACCCCCTAACCAGTGTAACCAGTAACCCCAACCCTATTCCCACACCCTCACCATAAACCCATGTCAAACCCCCAGCCGTAAACCCCCCAAGCCCTAATTAATTTCTCATTAGGGTTATGAGTTGGGGCTCTACCCTGTCCCTAAACCCTGATCCTGACCCCTACCCATAACCCAAACCCGTGCCAAGCAAAGACAAGGGTGTTTGGGCAATGGGGACAGACCTGGTGGCTTTGAGCCCACCTGGCCAAAGAGGTGTCGGGGGGTTGTGGATGACTGGGGGGGGACTCACTGTGCACCCCCAACCCCCCACCCCAGATCTACGAGGGGGTGAGCAGTCTGCTGGACAAGCTGGGCGTCTGGTACCATCTGGCCAACGGCACCTCTGACCTCAAGGAGATGGCCCAGACGGGTCTACGCATCCTCGTGGGCTACATCATGCTGCAGGACCCCCAGGTGGGTCACCCTTTCCCTGGGGAGACCCCCAGCCCTTGGGGCAAGGCAGGTGGCCCCATCTAATGTCCCCTGTCCCCACCAGCTCCACTCGCTGGCGTATGTGAAGCTCCACAGCCTGCTGCAGACTGCCTCGGCCCCCAGAAAGGACGAGGCTTGCTACCTGCTGGGCAAACTGGAGACCCCGCTGCGACGCTCGCTGGAAGCCAAGTCAGAGACCTTCTCCTGGTTGGTGCCCATCATCCGGACGCTGATGGACCAGTGCTATGAGACCCTGCAGCTGCAGCTCTTCCTGCCCTCGCTGCCCCCCACCAACGGCAGCCCCACTTTCTATGAGGACTTCCAGCTCTTCTGCACCACCCCGGAGTGGAGGGGCTTCATCGAGAAGCACGTGGGTGCCATGGGGCATGGGGTGGCATCACTGTTGAGGGAACACCTTCCCAGGTTTAGAATCATAGAGTGACAGAATGGTTTGGGTTGGAAGGGACCTTAAAGACCATCCAGTCCCACCCCCTGCCCTGGGCAGGGACACCTCCCACCAGATCAGGTTGCTCCAAGCTCCATCCAGCCTGGTCTTGAACCCCTCCAGGGATGGAGCAGCCACAGCTTCTCCAGCCAACCTGTTAGAGACGGATCCATGCTGTGGCAGGGTCCCCATGTCACCACCAGGTTGGAACAACCTGCAAGGGTGACCTCCAGGGCAGAGGATGCTCAAAGCCTGGATGGTGGGTAGTGGGTGCCAAGCCCTGCAAACACCTCCCCTCTCATCCTGGTTCTCTCGGTAGGTCCAACCCACCATGGCCCAGTTTGAGATGGACACCTTTGCCAAGAGCCACGACCACATGTCCAATTTCTGGAACGCCTGCTACGATGCCATGATGAGCAGCTCTCAGCGGCGGGAGCAGGAGAAGGCAGCCAGCCGCAAGATGTTCCAGGTACTGCCTGCTCTTAGGATGGGGATGTCACCCTGGGGATATGCTCCTCATTCTGGGGACATGCTTCTCACCCCAAGGATGTGCTCTGCGCTCTGGGGATGTCATTCTAGGGACGTGCTCCTGGGGATGGGGACATTAATCCTGGGGATGTGCTGCTCATCATAGGGGTATCATCCTGGGGACATCCTCCTCATCTTGAGGACATCATTCTGGGGACATGTTCTTCATCCCAGAGATGTCCTCCTCACCCTGGGTACATGCTCCACAGGGACATCACCCAGAGGCATAATCCTGGGAATGTGCTCCTCACCCCATGGATGTCATCCTGGGGATGTGCTCTTTGCCCTGGGGACATTAATCCTGGGGATGTGCTCTTCATGGTGTGGATGTCATTCAGGGGACAACCCCTTCACTCTGGGGACATTGTCCTTGGAATGTACTCCTCACCCCAGGGACATCATCCTGGAGATGATGTCATCCTCAGTCTTAGGATGTCATCCTAGGGACAAGTCCTCACCCCAGGGACATGTTCTTCATCCTGGAAACATTAATCCTGGGGATGTGCTCTTCATCCCGGGAATGTTATCCTTGGGACATGCTCCTTATCCTGGGACATTGCTCTTGGGAAGTGCTCCTCATCCTGGGGACATTTTTCTGGGATCATGCTCCTCATCCCAAGAACATCATCCCAGGGATGCGCTCCTCATCCCAGGAACCTCACCCTGGGGACATCCTCCTCGCCCGGGGAGTGTCACTCCATGGATATGCTCCTCACCTCAGGGATGTCCCCAAGCCCCAGCCCTGCTGTCACTTCATTCTCCTGTTCCTTTGGCAGGAGCTGGTGCTGGAACCAGCGACCAAGCGCTCCAAGGCTGAAAACGCCCGCCACACCAACGTGCTCAAGCAGGCCAACAACCACCACGGCACGGTGCTGAAGCAGTGGCGGTCCCTCTGCCGCCTCCTCACCTCACCCCGCTCTGCCTGGGCCGACCGGTGAGCCCCCCTGCCTCAGTCCCCAGGGAGGGATGGCACAATTGGGGTTCCCCAAAGGTGCCTCACCACCGCCTGCCCCCAGAAACCCCCCGGAGGTTCGCTGGAAGCTGTCGAGTGCCGAGACCTACTCCCGGATGAGGCTGAAGTTGGTGCCCAACCTGAATTTTGACCAACACTTGGAGGCCAGCGCCCTACGGGACAACTTGGGTGAGGCTGATGGGAGAGGGGCACCTGGGGTCCCCCCACGGTGGTGCCACCCAAGGGGGTACCACTGTTTGGATGCACATGGTAGGGTTGAGCTGGAAGCTGTCACGGACCCCATTAGGGTTGGTGGGTGGGGTGGGGACCCTTCACAGTACTTGTCCCCAAGCTGTGGAGGGTCAGGGGGGGCTGTTAACCTCCTCCTTATTTCAGGAGCCGACCACCTCCACAACCCCACCGAGTCCCTCCCACTCGCCATGGCCAAGGAGGCCAAGGTGAGTGAGCTGGAGGACGATCAACTGGCTGAGGAGGACCTCCCCGTCCTGGACAACCAGTGAGTGTCCCCATCCCCTCCCATGGCGCTGGCTCACCCAGGCTTGGGGTGGCACCGGGGTCTCCTCACCCCTGGTGTCACCCAGGGCTGAGCCCAAGGAGCAGAACCAGCGGGAGAAGCTGGTGGTCTCGGAGGACTGCGAACTCATCACGACAGTGGCTGTTGTCCCCGGCCGCCTAGAGGTGACAACGCAGCATGTCTACTTCTACGATGGCAGCAGTGAGAAGGAAGAGACAGAGGGAGGTAACAGCATGTGCTTCTTGAGGGGGTGTCCCTGCAGCAAGGTGGGGTTGAGGAACTCCCCACCCATCCCATCTCCTGCAGAAGCCAATCACCAATCACGCCGGGTGCTGGTCATTTTGTGGGTGGGCTCCTCCCGGCCCCAGGGCAATGCTGGCCCCCATCCCTGCCTTGGGAACTGAGGGGTCCAGGTGGATGGTGATGTTCACGGGGCTTTTTGCACACCCCCCATCTTGGCAGGGATCGGCTACGACTTCAAGCGCCCCTTGTCCCACTTGCGTGAGGTCCACCTGCGCCGCTACAACCTGCGCCGCTCTGCGCTCGAGCTCTTCTTCATCGACCAGGCCAACTACTTCCTCAACTTCAAGAAAAAGGTGGTGGCACCCTTTCTTCCCCCCACCCAGAGCCCCTCAGGGACCACAGCACTGCCCAGGTCCTGGCCAATCCATGTCCCTCCTGTCTCCCCAGGTAAGGAACAAGGTTTACTCTTGCATCCTCGGCCTGCGTCCCCCCAACCAGATCTACTTTGGCAGCCGGTCTCCCCAGGAGCTACTGAAAGCCTCAGGGCTCACCCAGGTACCTGCCTCCCCTTGCCCACCTCCATCTCATATCTCCCCTTCCCACACAGCAAAGGGTGGGGATGGACATGGGACCAGGAGTGACCATGGCTTGGAGATGACTGAGGGACCAGGGATGGCCATAGGACTGAGGATGGCCATGGGCTGGAGATGGCTGTGAGACCAAGGATGGCTGTGGGACCAGGGATGGCCATGGGCTGGAGATGACTGTGAGACCAAGGATGGCCGTGGGACCAGGGATGGCCATGAGACTGGAGATGGCCATGGGCTGGAAATGACTGTGGGACCAGGGATGGCCATGGGCTGGAGATGACTGTGGGACTGGAGAAGGCCATGGGACCAGGGATGGCCACGAGACTGGAGATGGCCATGGGTGGGAGATGACTGTGGCTCCAGGAATGACCGTGGGATGGCCATGGGACTAGGGATGGCCATAGGGAGGGGACAACTGTGGGACCAAGGACAGCTGTGGATAGCAGGGACAGTCTGGGACCAGAAATGGCCATGAGATGGGCACAGCCGTGGGGTAGGGGTGTCTGCTCCCCCAGCCCATCTCAGCCACCCTCCCTTTGCTCCAGAAATGGGTCCTGCGGGAGATCTCCAACTTCGAGTACCTCATGCAGCTGAACACGATCGCGGGGCGCACCTACAATGACCTCTCCCAGTACCCTGTGGTGAGCCCCATGTCCCCCCCATCATCTCCCCAGAGAGCCTGGGACCCCTCCTAAACCTCACCCACCTCCTGCTCCCACCCAGTTCCCCTGGATCCTGCGGGATTACGTCTCGGAGACCCTCGACCTCACCAACCCAGCTGTGTTTCGGGACTTGTCCAAGCCCATCGGGGTGGCCAACGAGCGGCACGCCCGGGACGTGAAGGAGAAGTGAGTGTCCCCAAAAATGAGGGACGTGGAGGGTGTAAGGGGGAGCTCCTGGCTGGCTGCGGGTGGACATCGTCCCACCTCACCCCCAGGTACGAGAGCTTCGAGGACCCTACAGGCACCGTGGACAAGTTCCACTACGGCACCCACTACTCCAACGCGGCGGGCGTCATGCACTACTTGATCCGCACCGAACCCTTCACCACCCTCCACATCCAGCTGCAGAGCGGCAGGTTGGACACCCAACGGGTAGACCCTGGCAGGGGAGGGAGGGGACATCAAGGGAGACGAGTGGGCTCCAACCGAGCTGTCCTGTCCTGTGCCACCAGGTTTGACTGCTCGGATCGGCAGTTCCACTCAGTGCCAGCGGCGTGGCAAGCCCGCATGGAGAACCCCGTGGACGTCAAGGAGCTCATCCCAGAGTTCTTCTACTTCCCTGAGTTCCTGGAGAACCAGAACGGTAAAGGGCACGCCACCCATCGTGGGGACAGCACCCATGGGAGCATGGTGGGGGTTGGTGTCCCTCACACCCTGCCTGCTCCTGCCTGCAGGCTTCGACCTGGGCTGCCTGCAGCTCTCCAACGAGAAGGTGGGCGATGTCGTGCTGCCCCGGTGGGCACGTTCCCGTGAGGACTTCATCTACCAGCACCGCAAAGCCCTGGTAAGGTGGTGGAGCCCATCCCAACCTCTCCTCTGCTCACACACCTTGTGGGGGTCATTAAGGGTGGGAGGGGGAGTGTGGGTATTCCTGGCCCACCCTGATTGCCCCATCCTTGGCCAGGAGTCAGAGTATGTCTCAGCCCACCTCCACGAGTGGATAGACCTTATTTTTGGGTACAAGCAACGAGGCCCGGCTGCTGTGGAGGCCCTCAATGTCTTCTACTACTGCACCTACGAAGGTGAGCCACGGGGCACGGAAGTGTTGGGGGGTGAGAACGGGACCTGCCAGGTGGCCCACCATGACCATCTCCACCCTCAGGGGCCGTGGACCTGGATGCTATCGCTGATGAGACACAGAGGAAAGCTCTGGAGGGCATCATCAGCAACTTTGGGCAGACACCCTGCCAGCTGCTCAAGGTAGCTCATGTCCCCAACCCCCAAAAACAGCTCCTTTTGGGGGGACACCCCCTTCTCATGGGTTCCCTCATTCCCCCCAGGAACCCCATCCTGCCCGGCTGTCGGCAGAGAGCGCTGCCCAGAGGCTGGCCCGCCTCGACACCCGCTCACCCAACGTCTTCGAGAACCTGGACCAGCTCAAGTCCTTCTTTGTGGAGGTGAGGACAACCCTGAGAGGGTCCTTGGCCAGGATTGGAAGGGAGGGGTTGGTGGTGGCCAGAAGGGTGCCCACTGGATGTTGTCTCCACACAGGGCATCAGCGATGGGGTGGCCCTGGTGCAAGCTGTGGTCCCCAAGAACCAGGCGCACTCCTTCATCACTCAGGGATCACCTGACGTCCTGGTGAGCTCAGAGAAACTGAGGCACGGGCACATGCTGCCAACTCAAGGGGACTGGGACCCAATCTCAGGAAGCCTCCAGTGGTGGGAACCATGTCACATCCATTTCCATCTCTGCCCAGGTCACCGTGAGTGCCAACGGCCTGTTGGGGACCCATAACTGGTTACCCTACGACAAGAACATCTCCAACTACTTCAGCTTCACCAAAGACCCCACTGTCTCCAACGCAAAGTGAGTTGACGAATGGTCCCCGGGGATGGTCCCCAAAGGTGCCACCAGCCCAGCCTCTATCACCTCTCCATGTCCCTCCCCACCAGGACCCAGCGCTTCCTGCAGGGCCCCTTCGCCCCTGGTGCGGACCTCAGCTCCCGCACTCTGGCCGTGTCCCCTGATGGGAAGCTGCTCTTCAGCGGGGGACATTGGGACAACAGCCTTCGCGTCACCTCGCTGGCCAAAGGGAAGGTCATTGGGCACATCACTCGGCACATAGGTACATCCTCTTCTGGTGGTGAAGGCCCATCGATGCCTTGATGGGTTTCTAGGGCCATGGCAGGAGGCAGGAAATGAAGGAGTGGGCAGGGGACATCTCCCAGTGTCCCCCATCTTCTGGGCATGGTCCGTGTTCCATCAAAAGCTGTGCTGGGTTGAGGGCTGGCAGCATCTCCACACCCAAAAACCCATCTTGCTGCCATCCCACGGACTTAGGGTGTCGAGGGTGGTGGGACAGGACCAGCACCTCATGGTGTCCCTCTGGGTGTCACAGATGTTGTCACCTGCCTGGCGCTTGACCTCTGCGGCATCTACCTCATTTCTGGGTCCCGGGACACCACCTGCATGGTGTGGCAGGTCCTCCAGCAGGTAGGGGGCTGACTCTTACCCCACACTCCAACCAGGGGGAGTTTGCAGGGTGGGGGGCTACCACCAGGTCACTGAGGTCCCTGCTGTGTCCCCAACGCCAGGGTGGCTTTTCCAGCGGCTTGGCTCCCAAACCCGTCCAGGTCCTGTACGGCCACGACGCCGAGGTGACATGTGTGGCCATCAGCACTGAGCTGGACATGGCGGTGTCAGGTTCCAAGGTGAGCTCGGGGTGGTGGAGTGGGCGACGGGGTGGGTGGGCAGTGCCACCGGCACCACTCCACATCCCTTCCTTCCCATAGGATGGCACCCTCATCATCCACACCGTCCGCCGGGGACTCTTCATCCGGTCCCTGCGGCCACCAGGCGAGAGCTCACCACCCGCCGTCCTCTCCCACTTGGCCGTGGGGCCGGAGGGGCAGGTGGTCGCCCAGACGGCCGTAGGTCAACGAGCCTGCTTGAAGGTATGGGCCAGGTGTGCCTGTGTCCCCTCTCTGTCACCATCGGCATGTGCGTGTGTCCCCTTCCCCGTCTTTGCTCTGTCTTTCAGGACAGGTTTGTGCTGCACCTCTACTCGGTCAACGGGAAGCACCTCTCCTCCGTCCCGCTGGATGAGGAGGTGACAGCCATGTGCCTCACGGAGGAGTTCGTGGTGCTGGGGACCATGCAGTGTGGGCTGGAGATCCGTGACCTCCAGAGGTGAGGGAGGCCACCCACCCTCCCACTCTTTTGAACCCTTTGAGGGGAGAGAGGTTCAAGGGGTCCCATCCCACCACTCGTCTTCTCACAGCCTCAGGATGGCGGTGCCCGCTGTGCCCATGCGGGTACCCGTCCACAGCGTGTCCGTCACCAAGGAGAAAAGTCACATCTTGGTGGGGTTGGAGGATGGCAAGCTCATCGTGGTGGGGGCTGGGCAGCCCGCTGAGGTGAGTGTGGACCCTCCTCACCTCCAGGTGGTGGTGGGGCTGGGGAGGTGTCATGCCTTGGTGTCCACTGGGTGCTGCTGGGCTGAGGGACTTCTGCTTGTCCTCCTTGCTCTCCAGAGCAGAGATGGGATGGGATGGGATGGGATGGGATGGGATGGGGGAGATAGATGAAAGGAAGGGGATGGAGGTGGAGATGGGGAAAGAGATGGAGGTGAAGGTGGAGATGGGGAAGGGGATGGAGGTGAAGGTGGAAATGGATGTAGGGAAGGCAATGGAGGTGGGGAAGGGGATGGAGGTGGAGATGGGAATGGAGATGGGGATGGAAAAGGGGAGGGGGATGGCAGTGGAAATGGGGCAGGGGAAGGGGGTGGCGGTGGAGATGGGGATGGAAGTGGAAATGGGGAAGGGAAGGGGGTGGAGATGGAGATGGGGCAGCGAGTGGAGGGCGAGAATGGGGAAGGGGAAAGGAAAAGGGATGGAGGTGGAGAAAAGGATGGTGATCAGAGAAGGGATGGGGACAAGGATGAGTGTGGGTGGAGGAAAGGATGAGGTTTGGAAGGTGAGGTGGATGAGGATGGGGAAGGGGCTGAGGATGGTGGATGGTTAGAAGGGGACAGGGATGGAGAAAGGAATGAGGAATGGAATTTGGAAGGGGAGGGGGAAGCAAGTGGACATTTGGAAGGAGACAGTGATCTGGGAAGAGGATGAGGGTGGAGAAGATGAGGATCCAGAAGGGGATGGAGCTGGAGAAGGGGATGAGGAATGGGAATGAAGAAGGGAATAAGGATGGGGATTCGGATGAAGAGAGGGGTGAGAAGGGGATGAGGATGGGGATGGGGGCAGATGGCGATTTGGAAGGCGATGGGGATGAGGAAGGAGATGAAAAAGGGATGAAGAGGCAAGTTGGAAAGGGATGGAGAAGAGGATGAAGATGGGGATCTGGAAGGGGATGGAGATGGAGAAGGGGATGAAGGGTGGAGACGGGGAGAAGGATAGCAATTTGGAAGGAGATGGAGAAGAGGATGGGGATGAAAGATGGAGAAGAGGGTGGGGATGAAGGATGGAGATGGAGANGAGACAGAGTACAACCCCCCCGAGGGCAAGTCCTAGGCTGCCACCCACCACCCACCCGGGGTGTCCCACACCCCCTGGAGGCCGAGAG
>VXBJ01007839.1:38720-70644 GCA_013400055.1 Nycticryphes semicollaris
AGAAAAGAAAAGAAAAGAAAAGAAAAGAAAAGAAAAGAGGTTTTTAAAATGTGATTTCAAGGGAAAAAGGGAACCTGGCTTCGTGTGCCTCTAAAGCTTTTCCAAAGGGGAAAAAATAATTAAATAGATAAACAAACAAACAAACAAATAAATAAACAGGTTTTTTAAATGTGATTTCAAGGGAAAAAAGGGAACCAGGCGTCGTGTGCCTCTTGTGCTTTTCCATCAAAATCACTAGTGCCAGGGGAGCTCAATCACACCCCCACCCCCCCATCTTGGCTCTGGGGCTCTGGAGAAAGGAGCAGATGAAGCTCGGAAGCGCGTTGAAAATATTCCAGAGGAAATAAAATACCCCGGGTGGCTGCTGTGGCAAGTGGGTTTGGGGGGCTTTTTTTTGGGGGGGGACACACACACCAGGAATAGCAGCAGCAGCAGCTGCCGGGTGGCTGGAGCCGCGATACCNAGCGGCTGCGGGGGGGCTGGAGCGGCGATACCGGGGTTGTGTGTGTGTGTGTGTGTGTGTGTGTGTGTGTGTGAGGAAAGGGGGGGTGGTGGTGTTTAATTCCTCTTGGAAAAGGTGCAGGGTGGGGAGGAGGAGGAGGAGGAGGAGGAGGAGGAGGGTGGTAAAATAAACCATCCGAGGAATGCGGTTGCGATTTCAGGGCGGAGGAAGAATCCTTATGGGGGCGGGAGAGTGAGCTACAGGGGAATTCATCGTTCTTTCCAGGACCGGGGAAAACCCAACCTCCAGGCCATTCTGGGCAAGAAGGAATAAGGTTTAAAGCTTTAAAGTGAGTAAAACCCGCAGCGCCGTGGGGTCAGCCAAAGCCGGGGTTCATGGAGGAACGAGGGATTGACGGATTGATGGCTACGGAGAAGTTTTGCACCTAAAAATAGGGATTTAGAGGGGAGAGGGGGGAGGTTGAGGGGTGAAAATTTGGGGCAGAAGGAGCCAGCTCAGGGAAGAAGCCCTTTGAGCATCGCCCCGGTCCTCAGCACCCATTTTTATCCCAAAAGTTGGAAATCTGTCACGCTAAACCCTGCGTTTACAGAAGGATCTTTCCTTGCACTGCCAAAAAAATCAGAAAATATCCATCAGAAAACCCCTTTTCTCCACCCAGAAGAGCCTGATCCTCTCAGCACCTTGACTGACCTCATCACAGGGACCTTCCCCAGTATCTCCAGGCTGGTCCAGTACCAGCTGGAGTGGCAGATCCCTCCATGGGGATGCAGTTTATGGCTATTCCAAAATAAAACCTCATCTTAAAGCTCAAAATGAAGGTTGGTTTGATAAATAGGTTCTTATGTCTCGCTTTGTGGGACCACGTCCTTCAACACTGAGAGAACAGCTCTGAGAAAAAAAAACCTGGGAGTCCTGGTGGCCACCAGGATGCCCAGGAGGCAGCAATGGGCCCTGGTGGCCAAGAAGGCCAATGGCATCCTGGGGGGCATGAGGAAGAGTGTGAGCAGCAGGTGGAGGGAGGTCATCCTGCCCCTCTGCTCTGCTCTGCCCTGGGGAGGCCCCAGCTGGAGCACTGGGACCAGTTGTGGGCTCCCCAGTTCCAGAAGGAGAGGGAACTGGTGGAGAGGGGAGAGCAGAGGAGCACCAAGATGCTGAGGGGCCTGGANTGATTCACGGCCCAGCCCAGGAGCAGGAGTGAAGATAAACTGGGATGGACCTGAGGCAGAGGGCAAACCCCTCCCATCGCAGTGAAATGCCCTGTAGAAAACAGGCAAAATGAGGAGTATTTTCTTGTTCTTTCAGCCTGAGTCTTCTGGAGGGTTCATAAAGCTGCAGGAGCTGGTTTTAATGCTTTTTCTGAACACAATAAAAGGGAGGAATCGGCCAGAGAGGTGGGTCATGGCCAAACCCGAAGCTCACCCAAGGGATCCAGCAAACCCCAGCAATCCCAGGAAGCTCCTGTGCTCAGGAATCCTCCCAGTGCTCAGGAATGCTCCCAGTGGCCAATTGTAAGGTTCCTTTGCCTGGAGGGGAGGGGGTTCTGGGTTCCTCTGCAGAAGTAAAGGCTCCTCGTCCTCATTTTCTAATTAACTTTTTTTTTTTACAGGGAGATAAATACTTGTAAATAACGTAGTTTAAGAGAACTCTCCAGGAATTCCAACTCAAGTCCTCGTTACAGGGACTGGATTAACCCTTAGGATCCTGGCAGCCCAGGGGAAAGGCGACAGCAGAGGAGCAGGAGATGTTTCTGGGCGCTGTAGGACAGACGGTGCCTTCAGCACCCACAAAATCAGCCCCAGGTCTGCAGGAATCATCCGAACATCAAAAGAACTGCTCCCCGAGAGTTATAACCCAACAAACCTTTCTTTCCACGACTTTTCTTTTCAGGGAATCAGGAATGTATATAGAGTGATAAATCTATAGGGGCTCAGCAAGTGCTGCTCAGACTCTGCCCTTCCCATGTTGTAAGGGCTGGAAACCCACCCCGATGGCAGCTGTGTCCTCCGAGGAGGCTCAACTAAGTCCCCTCCCAGCAAGAGCTGGGGTAGATGTGGCTACAGAGGGACCTAACTGGAAATTAAGCTCCATCTGGAGAGCAGTTCCACCCTCCTTTGGTGGCAGGAGCGATGGAGATGCTGCAGAACTCGTCAGGGGAGTAGAAAGGTGGTTGGTGGGGGAAGAAACACAAAGCTCCTGGTTCTGGCCAGTTCCTCCACTGCTGCTGCCACCCCATTAGTTTTCCCCATTTTGAAGTTTCTCCCTCCTCAAGCCCCCTTTTTTTTTGGCCAATTGTAAGGTCATCTCCGCACACAAGGTCGCAGCGACACTTGGCATCCAAGGGCAGAACATCAGCCGATCCCCAGGGGGGTCCTGCCTTCACCCAGAGGGGAGCAAAAGGAGCACCGGGGGCTTTACCAAACCAGCACCCAGAAGGACAAGGAGGTGAGACCACCACAAAAATCCCTGCTCGACTCTTTGTCACCAGCCCAAAAAGCAGGGAAGCTACTGCTGGGGAACACAGAATATTTCAGAGAGGCAAGAAAGGGGATTAACTCCATTAATCTTCTACCACTGTTTTAAAGCACAAAAAACCATGGTCATTACAGCCCCCTACAGCTTATCTCAGGTGACTTCTGTCCCTCCATCACTCCTTCACGTCCACACCAACCTCAACAACCCTGGCATCGCTCGGCAGGATGGGGTTGCCCCCCTCGGTCTGTCAAAGAGATGTTAAGGCCAAGTTACCCTCACCGAGCCCCGCGCTTACCTTCATGGGGTTTTCGTCGTACGTTGGGGTCCCAAGGTCCATTTCAGCTTCGTGTTCAAGGCTGGCGTCATCCCCTGGGCTGTCCCAGGTAGGAGGGTCCCACTGGGTTTGCCTGGAAGGACGACAGCCAGAAAACTGTCACCCTCTTAAAACTGGTACCTGCTTGTTTGTCCCATCAACTGGGACATCTGGTCTCCACTACTCATCGTATCTCTTAACGTGGACGCAATCATGGCCCTGTCTCGTTATTCATGAGGGAGAGAGACCTTGAGGAAGGCACCACTTCCTGCAGAGAAAAGGGTCAGCCCATGGCACCTCAAGCCAAGTCTTCAGCCACAGATACCTCATGGTGGAAAGGACACAGACCAAAGGTTTTGAAAAAAGCCACAAGAATGAGCAGGAGCTTCAAATGATGGGTGGGTGGATGCTATGAAGCTCAACCATACACTAGAAGAAGCCAAAGACGGGGCCAGAGCTTTCCATGGCTCACTGGACATGGGAACCACCATTTCAGCAGAAACATCTCAGCTGAGATGTCCTTGGACTTAAGAGATGGACTTAAGAGATGAACTGAGATGTTTTTAAAGGTCTTTTCCAACCTAGATAATTCTGTGATTTTATGATTCTATAATTCAGCAGTTGGAGATGGAAGAAGCCATCAGAACCTGGTTGAGCTCATCAGGCCAATGAGCAGGAAAGAGTCTCACCACGCTCAAACTGGAGAAGGATGGAGAGAACTGGTCTGGATTTCCTCAAGGTGGGAAGAAGGGAACGGGCAGATCATCAGCAGGTGAGAGAGGACTAAGTAAGAGGGATGCAAAGGACAGATCTCCAGACCTCACTGTGTTTGAAGGTGACCTAACGCAGCGATTATTTTCCATCTCTAGACTGAGTGAAGCCAGGATGTGGTTCTGCAGCTCCATCCAAAGAAATCCTGAACCAAGAGGAGACGTTGGTTTCTCTTGAGGTTTCAGACCCGTATCACAAACCCTGTCCCACTTCAGGGCTTTTTATTCTTCAGGAGATGCTGGGGGGAAGCACAAGAGTCTTGTTTCCACGTGCTTCATCATGCTATTAAATTCTCCAGATACTGCTGAATATGCCTGACCTCGGACCACTGTTAATTTGATTAGAACAGAATAAAATATTAATAAAATAAGAAAGCACATCAATAAGTAAGATTACGTTTCCTCCACTGGCCCCCTCAGGAGCTAGACATAATAAAATACCCCAATACATAACAAATTAAGACCCCAAAGTCTCCGCTGGGATTTCCCTCGTCTTTCCACACCAGAATCACTGATCTTTATTTCATGCCCGTGACCAACGTCCCTTGATCCCATGCTGAGTGTCCCAGAGAAGTTCTCTCTCTGCCTCTTAATCCTGTTGCCGTTGAAGCGCTGGGTGGGGCAGGGCATCTTCCACCACAGTGATGGGACCAAAGGAGATGTCAGAAGAACTAAATTCAAACTCACTGAGATGCTGGGAAGAAAAACGTTGGAGTGGGGCCAGAGGAGACCACAGAGATGCTGGGAGGGCTGGAGCCCCTCTGCTGGGAGGACAGGCTAAGAGAGTTGGGGGGGTTCAGCCTGGAGAAGAGAAGGCTCCAGGGAGACCTTCAAGCTCCTTCCAGTCTCTCAAGGGGCTCCAGGAGAGATGAGGAGGGACTCTGGATGAGAGGGGGGGAGCCCTAGGATGAGGGGGAAGGGTTTTAAGATGAAAGAGGGGAGATGGAGCTGAGATGTGGGGAAGAACTTGTTTGGGGTGAGGGTGGTGAGAGCCTGGCCCAGGTTGCCCAGAGAAGCTGTGGCTGCCCCATCCCTGGAGGGGTTCAAGGCCAGGTTGGAGGGGGCTTGGAGCAACCTGGGCTGGTGGGGGGTGTTCCTGCCCAGGGCAGGGGGTGGCACTGGATGATCTTTAAGGTCCCTTCCAACCCAAACTATTCTGTGACTCTTGTGTTGCTTTGATGGAACTCTTTTTTAACAATGAGACATCACAAGCAGAGCTCCTCAACCAGGATCTTATCACACCGGGCGGTCATCACCCTCACCTCATTACCACACTCACCTCGTTACCACATGGTAGTAGTAGATCTTCCCTTCTGGATCTCGGGCTGTTTTCCAGTTGGGTGGGAGGACGATGGTTTTGGGTTTTGGAGGGGATGGTGGAGGCAAGTCCAGGAGGTTATTGGTCACCACAAGCTCTGGCTGAAAACAGCACAAAAGAGTTGAAGAGAAAGACGTGAGGGGCCATGAGGGTGGTCAGAGCAGCCTTTACAGCTCTTTTCCCCACAAAAAAAGACTTTGCTGAAGGAGAAACTTAACAAAAGACATTAGTGTTGGCCCAAGAAGTGGTGAGGCCAGTTTCTTTCCACAGTCCTTCAATAAATACCCCAACTCGACCACATCCCAAGCTTGCAACACAGCCACTTTGCCACCCACGTTCTTAAATCCCTCGAGGTGGATGCCAAAACCATCATTTCTGATGGAGGAGCTTCAATGGTTGTGGAGCTTCCACGTGCCCACCCATACACAGCTCTCTCAGATGTGCTGGCAGAAAGCCCAAACACAATTTGGGCTGAAACCTCCCAAAAACGTGTCTGGAAACACATCCAAGCCTGAAGAGTAGAATCCAAAGGGTGCCACATGGAAAACTCCTCCAGTTGGTACTACCAAGGCTTTCGCAGCATCTGGAAGTCATGGGGAACCATCCAAACCCAAAGCAGATGTTCTTCCATCCCTTCTGACCCACCAAACTTTACCTGCTGGATGGGTTGAGGCTGCCCAGCTGCCACGATCGTGGTGACCGCCGTCGGTGGCTGCACGATGACTCCCTGGGGATGAGCCGTGTAAATCTGCTGGCCCTGGATGTACTGGAGACCTGGTTGGGCATAACTCTGAAAGGAAGCACAGAGAATCACAAATCAGCCCTCTTTACCAGAAAAAAACCCAACCTTTACTGGAGGACACAGCACAGCATCCTGCACTGGGAATCCAGGCCAGAAGAGGGTAATAGTCCTGGAGGACTGGTGGAAGATAAAATCCAAATCAAAGAGCAATAACCAGTGACCGAAGTGGGGTTCCACCAAAGGATCATCATATTCCATTGGCCAATTTGCCATCCCAGGGGTCGTACAATCACCTACATCTCACTTTTAGAAAGAACTAGGCATCAGCAAGGTGATGAACGCCAACACCCTCCTTCATAAAGATGAAGCACATGGAGTAATGGCTTTAGCACAGTCATCTGGAGTTCCAGGAGCTACAAACGGAGCTCCAGGCTTCCATGATGGAAGGGGCTGTGTAGTTCAGAGAAAAAAAGATAAAGAAGGTTGATCTGCTTGTGTTTTTTGGTTGGTTGAAGTCACACAAGAGCTGGAAGCTCCAGGCTCTGTTTCCAAAAGTCAACAGATGAGCTCACAACTCCACATTTTACTGCTTATTTGCTCAGGGACAGCGGAAGCTCTTATCCAGAAATATCCCCAGAATCAAGAAAAAAAACAACATAACTTTCATCAGCAGGTTAAAAAAAAAATCACAGAATCCCAGAATGCTCTGGGGTTGGAAGGGACCTCTGGAGATCATCTCCTCCAACCCCCTGCCACAGCAGGTCCCACAGGAAGGTGTCCAGGTGGGGCTGGAATGTCTCCAGAGAAGGAGACTCCACCACCTCTCCGGGCAGCCCTTTAAGGTGCCTTCCAACCCAAACCATTCTAAGGATTCCATGAAACAGCAATTACCTGTACAATCGGTGGGGTCGTCTGCGAGTAAGGGGACGTCACCCCGTAAACGGTCTGACAGGTCTGTCCTTGGTAATATATGGCTGGTTGGGACTGGGCGGGCGAGTACTGCTGTTGTACGGCTACGGTCTGCTGGCTGGAATCCCAAACCCCGTAGCTCTGGCTCTGCACCGGTCCCGGCGTGGCCACGGGTAGGACGGCCACGCTGGGTTCTTGATGGACCACGGTGTCGCTTTGTGCTACATACTGGGGGGTCGTAACCTCCATCGTGGTTGCTACATGTTGGACTACTGGTACCGGCTGAGGAGTAGTGAGAGTTGGTTCCACCGTGTGCCCGACCAAAGTCTGCGGGTGCTCGTAGGCCGCCGGCGAGCACATGGAATCCATGGTGGGGGTGGGCAGCAGCACCTTGCCAG
Source organism: Nycticryphes semicollaris (assembly GCA_013400055.1). Taxonomy (NCBI): domain Eukaryota; kingdom Metazoa; phylum Chordata; class Aves; order Charadriiformes; family Rostratulidae; genus Nycticryphes; species Nycticryphes semicollaris. Next base: position 46,106 of record VXBJ01007839.1, read on the forward strand.
CGTTGGGGTTGCTGGGATCTACGTAGGCTTGCATGGGGTAGCCAGGTGGGTAGCCAATAAAGCTGTGGTGGGGGGTTCCATAGCCCATGGTGTCGTAGGGCAAGGGGGAGGTCATCCCCAGGTTTTGCAGTTGCTGTTGTTGTTTCTGGGCTTCCCGTTGGGCCACCTCCTGCTCAAACAGCTTCCTGCGCTCCTCTGTGGACAGCTTGTTGCGGTCCTTAAGCCGGACTTTCTTCTTCGAAGACGCTGGTGTGTCATATCTGGGAGAGAAAGGAAAGAAAAGGCTTTGTGAGACCTCAGGAACCTACAGGTCTAGGGCTCTAGAAGCAAAAAAGACCACCACCACAGAATCATAGAATTGTCCAGGTTGGAAGGGACCCTTCAGATCATTGAGTCCAACCATCAACCCAACACTGACAAAACCAGCCCCTAAACCATAAAATCATCACTAAACCACAAACCCAACCATCACTAAACCAGCGGCACGTAGACCTGGGGAGGCTCAAACACCCAACAGCAGCATCAATCCCTTAAAATGTTCATCAAGTGACCAACCATGGCAGCTTGTAGAGAAGAGAAACACCCACTGGTCCTACTCTTCTGCAAGCAAGGAGCCAGGGCAGAGGATTAAGACAAGCAGTCCCACTGGAGTTACCAACTTTGGTACAACGCTGGAGGTAACGGAGATGCAAAGATAGAGCAGAAATAGTTTGGAGGACTTACTGTAGAGCCCCAAGAGATGTGGAGAGAGGACACAATGTCTCCAAGGCCAAGAGGGAACCAGAGGGCAGACTAAACAGGCTGGGTCCTCGTCATAGAGACCCTCTGCCGTGGTTTCCCAAGGCAGGACCAGCGAAACATAGAATTGTTGAGGTTGGAAGGGACCTCTAAAATCATGGAGTCCAACCATCAACCCAGCACTGACAAACCCACCACTGACCCATGGCCCTCAGCACCACGTCTGCCCGGCTTGGAAATCCCTCCAGGGATGGGGACTCCACCACTGCCCTGGGCAGCCTCTGCCAAGGCTTCACAACCCTTTCCAGGAAGGAATTGTTCCCAATCTCCATCCTAAACCTCCCCTGGGGCAACTGGAGGCCGTTTCCTCTTGTCCCATGGTCTGTTCCTTGAGAGAACGAGGGTTTTGGAAGAGGGTCTCCAAGCAGAAGACGCAGCTGGCACCACAACATCTTCACCCCTGAAGCCCAGGGCAGTTCAGCGACTGGGGAGAGCACCCCATCTTTCTTGTCTAAGGACCCTCGCCCCGTCTTGGAGCTGCAGACACAGGGCATTTGCAGCCATGATGAAGAAGAAGAGAATTACAACCAGCACGTTTCTGTTTAGAGTTATGCTGTTTACTAGACCACAGATTCAGCTTAAAAACTAATAAAGGGTGGATGGATTCTTTTTTTTTCCCCCCGAATAGGAATTTTCATGCCGAGACGTGGAGCAGCTGGAGGGATTTTTCCAAGGAGTTAAAGAAGGGGGAGGGGGGGGAAGCGGGGAGGGAAGCCTAAGGACTTTGATCAGACCTCAACCATGGAAAATTTCAGATCAAAGGTGGGTATATGGAGAAGTTATGAGTGTGGTAAAAGAGGGATTACGAGCAAAAAATGCTTCGCAGCCCTAATATAAGGGATTCTACAAAGCAGCCAGTATATTTTCTATAGGCTCACTTCGTGTTCGTGCGTCCCGTTCGCGTATCAAAAGCACATTGCTACCAAGGGACACGCTGGAAGATGTTCCCTCGCGTTCCCGGAGGAGCTGCAGGGATTTGTTAATGCAAACCTTATTGCCACGACGAGTTCCATTTCCATCATTAAAAGCCTTTCCTGGCCCTGCCTGGAGAGTTTACACGAGAGGCAGCCGGCGTGAAGGGCCGGGCAGGGGAAAAGCGAGGGTTTAGGGCAGAGCATCCTTTTATTTGCTCTGCTCCTCTCTCTCCACCTCTTTGATTATTTTCTCTTGTTGTATCTTTCATATAATAAATAAAAAAGGGGGCAGAGTCAGAGCAGGGAGAGCGTCCCCGGAGAAGGAGAAGCCCTGCTCACCCGACGTGCTGCAGGATAAAAGAGCCAGAGCAGGCGATTCCTCGCCCGCAGAAGTTTGTTCTATTGAAAATAACACCCAAAATACACTATTTATTCCATCTTTCCTCGTATCTCTCCACACACCACCCCGTTACTGGGCTCTGCTTCTACCCCCAGACTTTGGGAGATGTTTCCATCCTCCAAATGGCTAATTACAGTAGTGTAGGTTTACATGACAGTGTTACAGATTTACATCTTTTATTTTTTTTTTAAATCCAGATGTTTTCAAGTTTCCCAGCACAGCTCAATCCCAGGACCAAAGTTTCCTCGTCTGGCTGACTCACCACCAATTGTTCTCTAATTACTAAGCGGCTTTAGATCCTATTTAAGAGGGACAACAGAAAACCGACTTCTTTAAAGGAAATTCCTTGGTATTTTCACTGCCTTTCGCGTGATCTGAAGTCTCCCCAAAATGCAAGGCGTGCAATATTTTCCTTCTCTTAATTAAGAAGCAGCTTTCGAGGGAGGAAGGTGGGCATCAGGAAGTCTACACTGCAGTTGTGTAGCCCCTTATCTTTACTCTTCTGAACGCCCGCCCCACCAGGCCTGGTGAGCAGAAGTCTTTCACGTGGAAGGGCACAACTCCCACTGGAGCAACACAAAGCGGTCGCTTTTATTTTCTACTTCATCCTCCGTGCTGCAATTTGAAGTATTTTAGATTTTCACTGGAGCTTACACTCTTCGTGCCCTGTTTCTCTAGAGAACCTATGTTTAAAACTCCTTTTTATTTTCAGTGAGATGCCACCGTTCCCCTGGGGGAAGCAGGAGACACGGCCCCGGCCTGGTGGGGTCGTACCCACCCGGTCAACTTTCCTTGCACTCTTTTGGGGGATATTCTCTTGGTCAAGGAGTTTGCTTTGACTTAGAAAACCTGTTTTGCTTGGGTACCGCTCACTCTTGCACAAGCATGGGTGTCCTCAAAGTCTAAGTTTAGAATAACCCCCAAAAGTATTGTGGAGAGACGGAGAAGAAGGAGGGAATGGATTTTGAAGGATGCAGAAGACCTCTTTGCTTTAGGAGGGCTACATCCCTGATTTTCTGCACAGGCGCTGGATAGAGCTTCCTTCATCACCCAGCTCATTCTGAAGAAGTGCCTGAAGATGAAGGTGTGGGTCGGCTGAGAGGAGAGGCCACCTAAAGCCACCCCAAATCCCATCAGGGAATGCATTTCACCACACACATGGGATTCCTCCAAGAGGAAACTTCCTTCTCCACCCCTGGGTATTTTCAAAGACCACCAAGACCATTGTTCCCAGCGTTTTTACCCAGGACCATCTCAGATCCGAGGCTCCCAGCCCAGAGGTTGGAACCTCAGCCCTGCCACCACCAATGCCCCCAGACCACATGCCTGTCCTCTGGCCTCTTCGTCCCTCGCTCGTAGGCTGAGGACGGAGGGGACAACGAGTCCCTCCGTCTCTTCTTCTCTTTACTTTGGCTCTGCCTCTCGGGGTCCCGCTCTCTGCTCAGGATGGGGTTCTTCGGGGTCGGAGTCTGATCCTTGTGGCCAGTTGCCTCTCTCCCACGGTCAGCTGTTGGGGAAAAATGGGTAAAAGGGAGGGATTTTTTATAATTCACAGTATTTGTAGCTTTCCCCTCCTGCAGTTTCAGTAGCTTCTCTTAGTCAAGAGAGTCTTCACTCAAAGAAATTATAGGTTGCCCCATACATTTCCCATCACCCGCCACTTAAATTATCTTCCATATTTATGGGAGCTGTTTGCAAGGAGCAGAAACACAGAGCTTTGAAGGGAGAACGTCTCCTGACATCTCCCAGACTGGGCAAATGAAGGGGTTTCACAGGAACGAGGTGAAACGCGGGGAAAAGCTGAGTACGTACCGCTGTTCTCCTTTTCCGCCTGACTCTTCTTCGGGATGCGGTACACCTCCTGCCAAGCAAAACACAAGCAGGGTCAGAGTTTCAAGCTCCTCGCAACAACCACCCCAATAGCTAAAAGGGCTGCCAAGATCCTAACACGGCGCTAATAATTCAACAATCCAGTCATAACTTCACAAGAAATGAAACCAACGTGTCTTGAAGCAAAGTGCTGCTTTTAGGTACGTTATGGTGGGGCCTTCTATGTATCTCCTCTGATCAGCATTTGGTGTCTGATGACTTCAGGTGGCTTTTTCCCTGCCCTGGCAAACAGAGCTGAACGTGGCCATCTGACCTGTCCTCTAACACCACCACGGTGACATGCTTGTGGACCACGAGCACCTGAAGACAACCCATTGTACCCATCCTCCTGGTCCTCAAGGCAGTTTTAGGTAGACCTGCAAGTGGACTAGATGATTCTTATGGGTCCCTTCCAACTGGGATACTCTAGAAGTCTACAAGAGCTGTGGTTTCACCATGTTGCAATAATAGAGACCTTGCTGGTGGCCATCATCTCCTCACCCATCTTGTGGGCTCCCAAGGACCATCCCTGGGCTTCTCCCAACACCCACCAGCCTCATCAGGGACAAGGCCTACCACTTTTCCCATGATGATCTCCAGAGCAGACGCTTGGTATCAGAGCAACCCAAGGGAAATGAGTAAGGTCTGAGTAAAACCCTCCAACCAAGCACCTCCTGAAGGCTACTGAGATCAGCCACCAACGTCCACCACCCCTTCTACAGCAGCTGACTTCACACTCTGCTTCTTATCCAGCTCTGGGGCCTCAGCACCGGAGAGACGTGGACCTGCTGGAGAGGGGCCAGAGGAGGCCACAGAGATGCTGCCAAAGCTGGAGCCCCTCTGCTGTGAGGACAGGCTGAGAGACGTGGGGAGGTTCAGCCTGGAGAAGGTTCCAGGGAGACCTTGGAGCCCCTTCCAGTCTCTCAAGGGGCTCCAGGAAAGCTGGGGAGGGACTCTGGGTGAGGGAGGGGAGCCACAGACTGAGAGGGAAGGGTTTGACACTGAGAGAGGGGAGATGGAGCTGAGATGTGGGGAAGAACTTGTTTGGGGTGAGGGTGGTGAGAGCCTGGCCCAGGTTGCCCCGAGAAGCTGTGGCTGCCCCTTCCCTGGAGGGGTTCAAGGCCAGGCTGGACAGGGCAAGGACTGGATGGGCTTTGAGGTCCCTTCCCACCCAAACCATTCTTTGATTCTTTTTTATGTCAACCCCTATCACCCAGCTGAGCATCAGGCACGGGGGACAGTCCCTGGAAGAAGCATCATGTCCCAGAGAACCTGCCACTACCAAAGAAATTCACTTTTCCTGTACATTAAGCAACTCCCCCACATACACCCAGAGCCTTTTTATATCCACATTTCAGCTAAGAAAAATATATTTTTCAGCTAAGAAATATATTTCCCTTTGGTGAAGTGAATAAAGTATAAGAAATCCCATTGTGGCTTGTTCGAATGATGCAAGTGCTTCAACAAAAGTGTTGCTGAAAGTTTTTAAAAAGTGATTTTTGCCAGGATTTTATGGATTTTTAGAAATATTTTTCTTTTTCCATGGAGTTGAAGTGTCTGTAAATACACAACCACGTGTGCTGTGACCTCAAAGAGGCTATAGGAGTCCCTGAATATGCCCTTTTTAAATTTTTCTTATTTATTTACCAATTTGCCATGGGTCAAATGAGGCAGAAGCAGGAAAACCAGACCAGGAGAGTCCGGAGCAGAGAGGCAGGATGCAGAAGCGTTACCAGTGTTCCCATTTCCCTGAAAACCACCTGCTTCTGGAGCCCAGGAGTGCCCACCCAGCTAAACCCAAGCCATGCCAAGCTGGGGAACCCCACCCCTGCCAGCCCTGGGGCAGGAGGTCCAAGGGGACAAGGACGTGTTGAGACCACAGCCACCACACAGCCCACACTTAATTCTGGCTGGACACTGAGGGGTGGAAGTAAAGCAGGTTCTGATGCACGGCCAACGTACTTCTGCACCTCCAAGACCCCCAAATCCAATCCTTGCTTGGCCACCAAGTTCCAGCCTGGTTTTGGTCCCCATCATGTCCCCATCCCACCAGCAGCACTGAGGGAATTTCCCATTGAAGGGTGGGTGTCAGGAGGATGGGGCCAGTCTTTTTCCAGTGGTGCCCAGGGAGAGGCCAAGAGGGAACGGGCACAAAGTGGGCCATGGGAAGTTCCATCTCAAGCTGAGGAGGAACTTGTTTGCTGTGAGGGTGGCAGAGCCCTGGCAGAGGCTGCCCAGAGAGGTGGTGGAGTCTCCTTCTCTGGAGACATTCCAACCCCACCTGGACACCTTCCTGTGGGACCTGCTGTGGCAGGGGGTTGGAGGAGATGATGATCTCCAGAGGTCCCTTCCAACCCCAGAGCATTCTGGGAATCTGTGACAGGACTTGGGAATGAAGGTCAAAACTTCCCTTGGGTCCTGGTCTTGCAAAGGCAGGGACTGGGATTTGCCATCGCTCAGCCCAGCCTCCCTGTTAAATGCCATGATTAGTTTGATGCTAAAAGTCCTATTAAACATCTCCCTCTCACTCCAGAGCACGGAACGAGTTTTACTGATCCCACCGTGTTTTCCATCATATTTTTAACTGCAATATTTTGACGCTCAGATGTGCAAATCAAACCACCTCATTAGCCACGCTAATGACCCTGCAGCATGGAAAAAGCGTAGAGACTTTTTCCAGCATTAATGATAGTTTTGGGGGGGAAAAAAAGCTCATTTTCTTTCCCTTCTGGCTCGTAGGAAGCCTTCGCTCCCTTCCCCTTCCTGAAATAATACAGTGGTTTAAAAGAACGCCCAGGGAGTTGAAGCAGAATGTGAGGAACCTGCTCTTTTCTGGCTGGGTGAGAAGAAGATGGTCAGGTGAAAGGAAAAAAGACCAAAGAAACCAACAAGGAAAAATCACAGAGAGAAGACGCAGGGAGACCCTGATGGAGGCTGCAGCCTCATCCTCCCCTCGCCCCCAAAGGATGATGAATTCATAAAAAAATATATAAAAAAAACCCCAAAACCCCAAAGCCACAACCCTCAGAGCCTCTGAGTGGCATTAATTCTTCCTACTTGATGCGATGCCACGTGCACCTATTGATGCCCCGGGAGAAAAACACCGGGGATTTGCCCCAAAAAGGGCTAAAATCTCCTTTCATTTAGGCCAAAAAGAGGAAAAGATGCATAAAACTGTTCCTGGGGGGTGTGAAGGCCGCTTCTAGTTGGGTATTTAAACCTTCCCTACTTGAAATACGGAGTTTTAGCTCGAGATTTGACCCTCAACCTCATACAATGTTTGTTTTCTAAATAAAAATCCCACTTGATTTTTATTTTTTTTTGTTAAATAAAAAAAAAAAAGCTGGTTGGAAATGAATTACTCACCAGCTGCCTGGTTACACCAAATTGCATCACCCCTGAGCAACGTACCCACCTCCGGCACTGGATTTAACGAGAGAGCCCAGGGTCGAAAGTCCCACTTTTATTGTTTTAGAAAAGAAAAAATATAAAGAAATAAAGAAGCCCAGTGAAACACACGCCCCGTGGGCTAAAAAATAACAACATATTTCCCTCTGGTGAAAAAAAAAATTTAAAGAATCAAAGTCTAAGAAACCTCAGTCTGTTTGTAAAGACAAAAACCACTTCAAAAGTGCTGCTGGAGGTTAAAAAAAAATTAAATAAATGAAAATATGGGTTTTTTTTTTTTCAGCCAAGATTTGTGTTTTCTTTTAACACCTATTTGGCTTTGCCTGAACACGGGGCGCAGTTTGAAGTGTGGGAAAATAGGTATGCCGTGATGAGAGGGGGCAGCAGCCCCGAAATTGGCCATTTTTAAATAGTTCTTATTTATTTACACGTTTGCTGCGGATCAAAAAACCCCAAATCCAGCATGTTTTTAACTAAACACAAAAAAACCAAGGCAGGAGCTCACTGTTTAGGGTGAGGAAGGATAATTAAGCCTATATATAATGCAAATTACTCGCCATCCAGCACCAGGGATGGGTTTGCCTCTTAGTGTCCCATGGGAGAAGGAGGGGACCGTGAGGGCACCCTCTGCAGGTCCAAAAGCACCCATCAGAGATGGGTTTTCTCTATTTCTAATTTTCTCCTGCTTCATTCCCCCAAAAAAGGTTCTTTTTAGACACATCATGGAGCAGCACATTCAGAAAATCACTGCCTGGCCCAAGCGGTGTCTCCATCAGCAGGAGAGAAGGTGTGATGAGGAGCCACCAAGCCATGAGATGATGGATGAAACCACCAGGAAATCTCAAGGGGAACACAGCAGGGAAGGGGGGAAGATCTAAGCTAGACCAGCCTCCCCAGCTCCTAAAAATATCAATCCTATTAAACAGCAGGACATGCAATGGGAAACCACTGGGAAAAAGGGGGTTGATGGAAGTAGGAGGAGGCCAAGGGCCACCTTGAGTAAGAGGACATGGCAAACACGGCTCTGTCCGCTCTTACCACGTGCTGCTTTAGGTTCACCATGACACTGAAAACGCAGCTGCTGAAGAAATGCAGCAATTTCAACTCGACAGAGAGAATTAAATCTAAGCTTTGAGGTCAAAGATGGTTGAACGTCCAAAGGGCAAGAAAGCATCAGCCCTCCCTTGGGTAGGAGAAAGCATCTTCCTCTGTGACCACAGGGACAGGAGGCACCGGAGGGGGAAAATGGACCAACCCACAGCAGGGTCCATCCCATAAATTGAGATTTCCCTAACGAAGGTCAAGGCAGCTCCAAAGACAAGATAATTAGGAACCAAGGAACGAGGTGGGTCTTGGTGAGGAGCAGCTACGGATCTACCCAATGGGCCTGGTGAAGGGCAGAGGCAGCCAAGGCTTTGAAGCAACAACAAACGGAGGAGTATGTCAAAAATTGCTCCATGAAAACCAGATGGTGGTCAAACCAGACACGAGCCAGGGGGAAACTCCACAGAAAAGCCTTATTTTATTTTTGGAAACGGAAGCTGCTGGCTCCGGGCGTGCATAACTGCTTAAATCAATGCAACCGCCGCTAACGGAGTCCAAATGGCTCCTCCACCTTCCAGAAACCCGTCTTTAATGAGCTGCGCAGAAAATTAAATACAGAAAGAAAAGTGATACAAGTCTGTTTCAAACAAAAGAAAAGGGGGAAAAAAAAAACCCAACCACCCAAAATGAAAAACCCTGAGGATTTAGGGCAGTCCAGCTGCAGACACAAACCATCCTTGGCTTGGGAGAGGCAAGAGAAGAGCTGCAGAGAGGTCTCAAGACTCAAAGGACGCAGCAGTGGAAAGGAAGATCGTGTCCTAACGGATCTGTCTCCAGAAATATGTCCTTCAGCTGCCAGTTATCTCTGATCAAATGGCATTAAACTGGAGAAGACCATTGGTGTTGGTCTTCTCTACACCAACAAAGGGTGTAGGGAAACAGCACCACAACCTGGTTTCAGGTTGGTGCCAACAGAAGCACAAGGGGAAGGGGGGTGACCACTCTTCTAGGCCAACATATGCCAACCCAGCTGCGCACCCAACCTCCATTACCCAATAGGGGACCTGGCACATTTCTTGTGGGGCTGAGGGGATGAATCCCACACCTGGACGTAGAGCTGGAAAGCCACCTGCAGCCCCTCTGGAACTTATGGACCTTCTGCCCCATCCCTGGAGGTGCTCAAGGCCAGGTTGAATGGGGCTTTGAGTAACCTGGTCTAGTGGGAGGTGTCCCTACCCATGGCAGGGGAGTTGGAACTCGATGGTCTTTAAGGTCCCTTCCACCTCTAACCATTCTATGATTCTATGATGTTTGGAAGGGCTTACGTTCTCCAAGCCAAGATGGCCTGAAGATTGTGATGCCTCATCTAACTCTGCCCTGGAGTACCCCAAATTTACGTTGTTAATTTGTTGAAGAAACACCATGTAGCCAGATCCGTCCCCTACCAGACTGTCTACCCAATGCTCTACCAACCTCCTCTTCCTTGCCTTCCTGCCTCCTCTGATGCTCCTTTTCCTCTCTTCCCTCTACAGATCCCCAGCCCCTGAAGCTCCATCACGATGCCAAGGGATAGAGGAGAAGCCAGAGAAAGGACTAACACCATGACATCCCCTGCCTGAAGGCCAGAAAAAAAATACCCCAACCCACAGCCTGGCCGCTCACCAGCGCCTATTGTCTTCACAAACTATTTCTTGCTTTAAGTTATAACAAATTATAAGCCTCCTAATTAAAGCATGTGATGTGCGTGACGGAGCAAGAGCCAGTCACTCCAGGACGGCTCGCCTGGGAACGGGACAGGCAAGAGCAGCTTCACAGGGTTGTCCTATCAAGAGCCATCAGTCGTGACTTGGAAAGACTATCCCAGAAGATGATTCAAGCTCGCTTTGGCTGGGTCTCCAGCTCTGCTATCCCTTATCCAGGCTGATAATTAAGCTCAGGGAACAGTTTTCATTGCAAAAGAGAAAGTCCACCTTGGCCAAAGTTGGGGTAACACCTCAGCCTGGAACTCCACGTCACCTGCCAAATACTTGTGAGGCCACAAGTGTCCAACTCAAACCTTATAAACTCAAGACACTTGACTCTTTCAGAAGGTTTCTCTTAAAAAAAATCTTCTCCAACTCATAAGAGCAAGATCCTCACATCTCCTACCTGCCTTCTCCCCACATCATCTGCCCACCCAAGGGTGAAGAAAGATGCCTCAGCTACTGCAACCTAAGCCACCAAAAGAACGTTGAGAAAAGCTTGCGATGTTTGGTGGTGCTGACCCTCCCGCTCATTCCCGAAATGCCAAGAGGGTAGAGCACCAGCATTGTTGGCCATCACGCCAATGTGTCACCTCCATGACTGGTTTGGCCGTATGGATCAGCCCACGGAGCCTTACCTGAGCGCAATCCTTCAACTGGGACGGGCTAAGGAGCTTGGAAGAACCCCCATTGAACCACCACCTACGCCCTCGCTGGGCACCCACCAACCAGCCTTTGCCACCCGGAGTGAGTTTTCAGCGTGGGGAAAGGTACGCAGCGCTTCCTCGGAGAACGGGAACGGCGCGCACAAGCCCAGGCTGAAAACTTACCCCCGCCAGGGAGTGTGAGTGTGTGTTGTGATGGGTGTGCAGCGGTGGCCAACGCTCCTCCTGGCTTAAGGAGCCGGAGCGTACGAGCCCTGTAAGCCAAGGGACTTACAAGTCTCGTGTATAAAGGTATAGAAAAAAAGAGCTCACTTAATCCTTTCACGCCAGGAGTTGGGATTTTCCCGGAGCGACGTCCATTGCCGGCAATGGACGCACCAAAATAACGTCAGCAGCACCGAGTTAACCACCTCTGTCCTTTTTTTTTTTCACCTATTACATTGCTCATGCATCATCCAGCTTCCCAAACCATCTTCCCGGTTCTTCACCGTATCATTCACGCTATGGCCTCTCCCTTCTTCAGCCCGGAGTTGAAAATGGAGTTGAGAAAAGGAGACACATGGTCAGCTCCTTGCTGCCCTGAGAAGCTAGATGGAAATGGTTGAAATTACAAGGGGGTCCATCAGCAAGACTGGAGAGGACATAGCTTAAGTTACGAGGTTTTAGACCCTCCCACCCCTCCCAGCCACGTTCTTGCAGACGTTCCACCGCTCAAAACCAGCTTGTAAAAAGCTTGGATGAGCTGGAAAAGGCACCTGGCTCTCTTGCCACTGGGTTTTCCATGGTGGCCATCCATCCCCCTTCCATCTAAACCAGTACCCTGCCAGTTTGGTCTTTTCTTTTAGACATCAGCCACCTCTGGGCTGGGCTATGGTGGCATCTCAACAGGTGAGAGTCGGACAGAAGCAGTTAACTCTTGGTGCCACAATAAAGTCCAGGAATCCCCAGATCCCAGTTTCCCCACAAATACTTTCCAGGAGAGAAATGAGTTTTCACAGACCCCCTTTTTTTGGGTTGGATTTGCTAGGACTACTTCAAAGCTAACGCTTGCGAGATGCATCCCCATCCATACAACCACCGCATCAGCAGCCTTGCAAAGACAGGAGGTTAATTAATTATGTACACTATAACACAAATTAAGATGTGAGTCCACATCTTAAATAGCAACAATGACAGGTTGTGACTCCACACCTAGACCACGAGCTTCAGCAAAGGTCTGTGGATATCCAAGGCTGAGCTCCTCCAAGCTCAAAAGCAACCACGAGCCTTGGGGATGAAATGACACTGTCAGACCAAATCTGGTGTAAAACCAAAGTTACGGAGAAGTCACTCACTTTGTGAAAATTCACATTTCTCAGGAGCGTTTCTCAACATTTTTTCCTGGGCCATTTCAAGATTAAACCCTTGGAAGTGAACGAATCTGGCCACAAGCTGAGCCTGGGGAGCCCAAAGCAAGTCCATCTCCAAAGTCCACCTCTGTAGGACTAAAGACTTGACTTAGCTTTTGGTTTAAACCACCCCAGGTATTAGCAACGGATGGAAAAGGACTTTGTTTCAACTCAACCATCAATTCAACCTGAAGGTGTCCCTTCAGTAAAGATCATCACGAGGCTCGCGCTAATTTTAAGAGTCTGGAAATGAACATCTAGTAAATGAGGTGTCCCAGATTCCCTTGGTATAGAGGGGCAGGGGGGGGGGTGGGGTGGGGGGGAGAAGAAGCAAAATTGAATTTCTCTCTAGAAATGTCTTTTAGATGTTTGTACAGTAAAGTCTCGCCTCTTCTCCCTCTAAGGTCTACGGCACAAATGATTGTGGTCAAATTCAAACGGTACAAGAGCATCTGGTTCTTCTGAAAAATTCAGGGGTTAAGGTAGGATTTCTCTTAAGACTTCGAAAAATCTCTAGAAAAATGTTATAAATGTTAATAGCACCAAGTGCCACCCCCTGCCCTGGGCAGGGACACCTCCCACCAGCCCAGGTGGCTCCAAGCCCCCTCCAACCTGGCCTTGAACCCCTCCAGGGATGGGGCAGCCACAGCTTCTCTGGGCAATCTGGGCCAGGCTCTCACCACCCACACATCAAAGAAGTTATTCCCCACATCTCATCTCCATCTCCCCTCTTTCAGTGTCAAACCCTTCCCCCTCATCCTAGGGCTCCCCTCCCTCATCACGAGTCCCTCCCCATCTCTCCTGGAGCCCCTGGAGGGACTGGAAGGAGCTCAAAGGTCTCCCTGGAGCCTCCTGTTCTCCAGGCTGAACCCCCCCAACTCCCTCAGCCTGGAGATTCAATGGGTAAATCAACTTTGCAGCTACATGATGAGTCGTAAAACATAAATTTGCTTAAAGATTACTTCCAATAATTAAAACTGGGTGGACACTTGGTTAAGAGAAAGGCAGAAGACCCTCCGAGACCTCTTCCACCAAGCCCACACCATGCCAGAAGCATGGCAGCACCTCCAATTCACTTGCTGGATCCTCCTTTTATACTTTATTAAAGTGTAAAAACAACTTGAAGGCTTCCACCCCTCTTGCTCTCAAATATAAGGAATATAATATACGGAATATAATCCTACAGCATTAACAGATGGGTGAGGAGTTTCCAAAGACCTAACAAAACCCCAGGAAATGCCCCAAAGTGTCAAGTGGCAAGTTACTGGAACATCATCTTATGTCCCGTAGGAAAGAAAAACCTCTTGACTGAAGATCAAGTGGCCAAGTTGGTCATCTATGCCACACAGGGACAGGGGCCTAGTTCTGGGGGACACAAGACAGTCTGTGGCCACCAAGACCGTCTCTTAAAGAGTTTATCTGCACGAGGAAGACCTTGATGGGAGCGAAATGTTGAGCAGTTGCATACTCTGTGGTCAAATGAGACCCACAAAGCCAAGTGTTACCTGATCTAAACATCAACTGCAGACACCCAGCAACTACTGCTATGGAGAGAACACAGTATGGCCAACAGACCGGTTTCTGGAGGCTCTACACGCTGCAGACAAAGAGCACACGTTATCAGGATCGGAAGCACTGACTAAGTTGTGATAATTGAATTTAAGAGTAGACGAATTCATCAATTTGTCTCAACCTTGGCGGATAACGGGCCACCTCAACCAAAAATGCTTGTGGAGTTGTGGCCAGCCCTCTTTTTCTGATGGGAAAAATCCATCCCTTAGAGCTGCCCTCTCCCTGAGGAGCCTAAAAAAAGAAATAACTGGATGACTGAAGGGTCTTTGAGGTGCCTGAACTGAATTATCTGCAACACACCACCGCCTGGAAACCTTCCCTAAGTCACATAAGGGGCAATTGGCAATGAGAGGAGATATATAGAAAGCACTTGGAGAAGACTCTTTTGCACAGAAGAAGCAATTTCAGTTGTCAATCATTTACCAAGAGGACAACAACCACCCAGCTCGGCATTTTCCGTAGCGAGAGCAGAGCGGTGGAACAGCAGGAAGGTGCCTCTTACCTTGAGCTCCTTCCAGCTGTCGAGCAGCCTGGTAGCCAAATCGCTCACATCCACGATTTTGTCTGTTTGTTCTTGGCTCCTCTCACTCTCCACGTCAGAAACACCTTCCTCTTCATCTTGAGATGGTGTCTCCATCGTAATGGGCTCTTCCAGCTTCGCGCCGTTGCTCTCTTTGACCTCGGCTTCAGGCTCGGCCTCCAGCTCTGCAGCTTGGGGTTTGCTGCTCTCCACCGGCGGCGCATCAACGGCAGCTTTGATCTCTTGCTGTTGCTGCTGCTGCTGCTCCTCCGGCACCTCCATCGGGGCACCCTCCAGCTGGTCCAGGTCCTCTTTGCCCTCCTTCCCTTCCAGCTCACTGGTTGTATCCGAGATGGCACTGTCCATGCTGTTCTCGCTTATAATTTTCAGCCTTCGAAACACCAGCTTCTTCGGGGTGTCCGTGTCCCCTTCAGCGCTCTGCTTGGTGGAAAGGTCCGGCGTGTTGAGGGGCGTGTGGGCCCGCGAGGTGTTCTCGCTCGAGTAGCCATCCCCTTCGCTGAGCTGGGGGACGGCAGTCTTGGTCTGAGCCCAGCGTTGGATGACGGGCAGCACTTTGCTCTCCTCCAGCATGTTCTTGGTAGGTATCGGCAGGAGCTCCAGGGTCTTCATGATCTAAATGCAAAGAGGAAAATCCCCTGGTTAGAGCCAGCAGACTTTAATGCCATCTCCAAACTGGAACAATCTCCTTTTCTCAAGGAGAGGTAACTCTAAAATACCAAGCTGATGGTGACAGGTCACGGTCCCTTCTCAAGGCCAAACTGCAGCGGTGAACTTCTGCTGAGAGTAAATAAATCACGAGCGGGTGGGAAACAGAGAGCACGAATCTTTAGCAATTAAACTAAATAAGCAATTGGTGCAATTAAAGTGATCAAAGAGCTCGGAGGCTCAGGGCTGGCCATACTCATCCCCAATCAATACAAGAACAAAGAAACAGGTATGGTACCTCAAAAAAGAACCTGATCAGAAACATCAAGATGCATCAGCAGTTAAAACAGAAGAGATTGACCCCAAAAAGTTTGCAGACTGATAGCAGGAAAGCTTCTTCCTCGCTCGGTGCCAGCGGGAGGGAGACAAGTCTCCTCCTCATGGAGCTAAACCTTGAGGACGAAGAGATACGGACAACTGGGGAGCTCCAAACCACGAGATGTGGTGAGCATCTCTGATGCTGATGGCACTTCCAACTGATTGACTAAATTTCACCCAAAAATAAGGCTGCCACGAGCACCTGCATCCCCAGTCCCACAACACACTTCCAGCGCCCAACAAGGCAATCCCAGGAACAGGAATCCCCCTTTAGTCACTGGGAAACACCCAGCGGTACCAGCTGATGGAGCCAACACAGTGTCAGGGACCACACCAGAGTTCATTCTACAGCCCTTCCCCCTGCAGACCAGCCAAAAAACTTGGCCTCAACTGGGTTGTGTCCAAAGTCCGAGATGACAAACAAGTCATTGAAAAGATTGTGACTTCAGCAACTTCTCTCCCAAGATCAGAGCCCAAATCCCCTGGTTTTGAAGCAAGAAGTTCCTGTGCAACCTGCTCTAGGAGGACCTGCTTTGGCAGGGGGTTGGACTAACTGATCTCCAGAGGTCCCTTCCAACCCCACAGCATTCTGGGATTCTGAGAGGGCAGGCCCTGTATGGAGGTTCCCTCCGAGCAATGGCTTCAACAGGTATGAAGTGGGACGGATCCCTCCTACCCAGAAGAAACTGCTGCAGTCCCAAAGGGGAATAGCTCAGCTGCCTCTTAAGAGCAGTGACTGCGACAGATTAACTTAGTCCCTGCAGATTTCATCTCAAAAGAGCTTTCTGTCACCTCCCCACACAGCAATAAGGGGGTGAGGCACCACAGCGAGAGGAACATTGACTCAGCAGCTCTCAAACACTTCTGCTTGGGCTTGAAGTATAGAATCAGAATCGTCTGGGTTTGAAGGAACCTTTAAGAAAATCAACTCCAACCATCAACCCAGCACTGACAAACCCACCACTGACCCATGGCCCTCAGCACCACGTCTGCCCGGCTTGGAAATCCCTCCAGGGATGGGGACTCCACCACNATCTTTCTTAGCATGAGGGGCCCAAAACTGGACACAGTCCTCGAGTTGGAGCCTGGCAGTGCCCAGTTCAGGGGGACCATCATTGCCCCAGTCCTGCTGGTCACACTGTTCCTGATACAGGCCAAGATGCTGGTGGCCAGGATGCTTGGTGGCCTTTCCATAGGACACACAGCAGAGGGGACAGTAGCACAGGGCCTTTGAGAGAAGCACAGAAGCCATCTGATTAGGCTTTGTATCGAGCTACCCTCCAAAAGTCTTCAGGTATCCTCATCCCACCCCAAGAAATGAAGGTTCACAAAGGCACACACGTAGGAAGCTCTTCATCTTCTGACTCCAACAGCCCCCTTATCTCAGAGAGAACACCTGAACCCTGAGGAGAAGGGTGTGAGTAGGACATGGGCTCGTTCAGAAACACTAGATACCAGCTTGGAGAAAAGATGGTGCTGAGCTACAGAAGCAGGATTTGTCACCACTCCTTAAAAAAACAAAGGAGAAGCCACCAGGAGAAGAGGCGCCCTGGGCTCTAGAGCTCCAGTAGCTTCTGCTTTCTTGATGCAGGACCACGAGCGTCTCTCCAAACAGCCCAGCGACCTTCTCGTAGAAGCCTCTTTAATAAAAAGGCACTTCCAGATGGTTTTTGGTTTGTTTTTTTTTGCCTTTTTGCGTGCGATGCCGCAGCCCGGACAGAAAACAGAAATATCCACTTCAGACCATCAATACCTCACATTCCCTGCGCGGTTCAGGATGGAATAAACAGCAACAGCAACGAGCTTTATTTAAGTCTGGCTCATGTCACTAACTCAGAAAGCTGAGGGGGAAAAAAAAAGAAAAAACCCCACAAGAGCAAATTCTTTCCATAAATTAAGGACTTCCGTTAAAGCAGAAGTTTTAGGTCGTAGTTTTGAGGATACCTGCAGTTTGTTTTCAGGAAAAACTGGTGTATGACATGTATATTTAATTAAAAAATAGAAAATTAAAATCTTTATAGACTTCTAAGCAAGGAAAGCTTCATCCCCAAGGGAATTACTGACCTCCAGCTGCAACTTCAGGTTGTTGGCGGTGCTCCCTCTCCCGTCACCCAGCTCCGTCATCCAAATCCAGAGGAGAGACAAACCGTGACACTCCAGGAAGGACTTCAGGCAGGACTGCGAGTGCGTGTTCTGCAGGAGCCAAAGTTAGAGAGAGTCCGTGGGGACGTTCAGAGACCTTCAGGCAAAAAAATCCCTCTGATTTCCACAGTCTGACATGGCCAACTGCTCCATGGGGCTTGTGTTACCTGTCAAACCCACGGCAGAAGCCAGGAGTAGGCACCTGCATGTTTAATGTCGTTTAAGTGGCCGTAACTGCTGGGTTTGGGGCAGGAAAGCAGCGGCAGAACCATTATAACCATCACCTGGTGGACACCTCTTATTGGGGAATAAAACTTCACGATAATGGGTTATACAGAAAATAGGACACAACTCACCTGCGCTGAGTCAGAGGTAAAAATGCAGGAGGATCGTGGAGGTAACCAGCTATTTTATAAGCTGACAAACTACTCATTTGTTCCCTAAAACCTTACACAAAAGGGATTTATTTGCTTCTAGAAATGGGCATTTTGTGTCACCACCCAGGCCAAGTTCCACCAAATATGAAAGGAGCAAAGGGTGGAGATTACCCAGGATCTCTAAACCAAGAAGAACCAGCCAGCTCACGTCTGGGATGGTGGCACGAGCGCGAGACCTTCCTCCCACCTTCCCCTTCTTGCTCTAATGAGAGCTCCAAGGACAGGGGTTTCCTCCCCTTCAGCTGGGTCCTCCTCACCTGGATGAGTTTGAGGCAGGTGAGCTTCTGCTCCAGCGTTTCAATCCGAACCATCAACCGGGATAAGCTGAGAACTTGGTTCTTATCAGAGAGACCTTCTCCGTTCTCCAGCAGCGCTTCCAGCTCCCCATCCACCTACCACGGCCAAAGAAAACCAACTCTTAGGTCACGCCAGGCTTATGCCACCCAACAATTACCTGTTCCCCAGCTTGGAGAGCCAAGAGAAGGCTGTCCCAACGGATTTGCCCAAATGGAGAAGAAGCCTGGCTTTAATTTGACTCAACAAGGTAGGGTTTCTTTTATCTAGCCTATTATAGGGGTTTTTTCAGACCTTAAATCACAGAATCACAGAATGGTAGGGGTTTGGAAGGAACCTCTGGAGAGCATCTAGTCCAACCCTCTGACAAAGCAGGTCCACCCAGGGCAGGTCCCACATGAACATGTCCAGGAGGGCTTGGAATATCTGCAGAGGAGACTCCACGACCTTTCTGGGCAGCCTCTGCCAGGGCTCACACATCTCAGCCTTCTCTTCTCCACACTCAAAAGCCCCAACTCCCTCAGCCTTTCCTCACCACAGAGATGCTCCAGGCCCCTCAGCATCTTGGTGCTCCTCTGCTCTCCCCTCTCCACCAGTTCCCTCTCCTTCTGGAAGTTGGGAGCCCACAACTGGTCCCAGTGCTCCAGCTGGGGCCTCCCCAGGGCAGAGCAGAGCAGAGGGGCAGGATGACCTCCCTCCACCTGCTGCTCCCACTCTTCCTCATGCCCCCCAGGATGCCATTGGCCTTCTTGGCCACCAGGGCCCATTGCTGCCTCCTGGGCATCCTGTTGGCCACCAGGACTCTCAGGTCTTGTTCCTCAGAGCTGCTCTCCAGCAGGTCCCAAACAGGAACACACAGTTCCCACCAGTTTATACTGGGGACAGAAGGCAGCCAGTTGCACATGGGCAACAGGCAGGAATCCCCCAGCTCCAACATCCACTTCTCCTAACGAGGGGCAGGTTTTCTATGTCTAAAGGAGGAAATTCCAGGTGTGAGCATCAAAACACTCCCAGTCTCAGGCTTATCTTTTCACACAGGAAAACAGCTGTGCAGTCAGAGAGTCTCTTTAATTGCAGGGAGATTTACTTCTTCCCTGGTATTTATAATCTTTACAACCAGAGGCACATTCCATGCGGACACCGAAACGGCATCGTTCAGAATTCAGCCCACTGCTCACTGCTACCAATTAGCATTTTAAAACCACTTATAAATGACTTATAAATACGTCCTTGGCCTCCTGACTCTCCGACAGGGTAAATAAAAACGAAGGTGGCATTTTCAATAGGCAGCTTCTCCCACAAAGAGCAGGTGATGAATCTTATCTGTAGGAACAGAGGTTTGGTATCCTCAAGGACAGAACTATCACGTCTTGGAGGATTTAAAGTTCCATATTTCATTCACGTCCATCTGCGACCACAACCGTCACCGAAGTCAGCGCAAATAAAGACTCATGTTCATACAGGTTCCTGCTGGAAACTCACTCCCCTCTAGGCCAAAGCAATTAAGAACTTAAAATTTCACATCCTGGCCAGGAGATGGCAAACCTCTGCGCTTTTCCAGCTGTCAAGTGGCAGGGAAGGGCCTCAGTGGTGATGCTGGTATCGCTCGTCTTTCACCCAGGTTTAAAAATCAAGCAACAAAACCCTAAGTTTTAAAGCCAGGTAAGATTTTGGATCCCACCTCCCCCCTGCTCCTCCCTCTCTGGTAGGGAGTTACCCAGAGAAGGAACTAGGTGTTTAACTACAGTTCCAAAAACGAGTAATGGTTTTGAACTGAAAGAGGGGAGGATTTAGACTAGAATAAGGCAGGAATTTTTCACTCAGAGTGGTGAGACCAGGTTACTCAGAGAAGCTGTGGCTGCCCCATCCCTGGAAACATCCCAGGCCAGGCTGGATGGGGCTTCAAGGAACCAGATCTAGCTGAAGATGTCCCTGCCCATAGCAGGGGGATGGGACTGGGTGGTCTTTAAAGGTTCTTTCCCTCCTAAACCATTGTGATTCTACGAAAACACAAGTGTGGAGGGCTCATATGAAATAAAATGATATAACTACATTCATGGAAAAAGATTGGACTTTGAGGTCGTTATGAGTCATTGATCACAGAAGACGACTCTAGAGGTGACCTGAAGACTCACACTGAGAAGATCAAGCTCCGGGAGGGGAGCCCAAGGACGAGGGGAAGGGTTTGACCCTGACAGAGGGGAGATGGAGCTGAGATGTGGGGAAGAACTTGTTTGGGGTGAGGGTGGTGAGAGCCTGGCCCAGGTTGCCCAGAGAAGCTGTGGCTGCCCCATCCCTGGAGGGGTTCAAGGCCAGGTTGGAGGGGGCTTGGAGCAACCTGGGCTGGTGGGAGGTGTCCCTGCCCAGGGAGGGGATGACACTGGGTGGACTTTAAGGTCCCTTCCCACCCAAACCATTCCATGATTCTGTGATACTCTTGGAAAATTAACAAAATCCACAGATACAAAGGAGAATCAGACTCACCGAATCCTTCTTACGGGAACGCTCCTTTTTCATCTTCCCTCCAGCAGCTCGGATGCTGACCCGGTTCTCTCCGCCCAGGTAACCCCGGCAGTTGGCTGAGCCACAGAAACATTTCTGAGCCTCTTTGCTGTCGGTGGACACAAGCAACAGAGCGGTTTAACAACGGATCCGAGTTATTTAACCCTACTCCTAAGTAAGAAATAAGGTACTTCTGCATCCTCAGAAGAAAAGGACAGAACTTCTCTGCCTGGCAAAGGCCTTTCTGGCCACTGAAAATTCAAATAAAGTCTTTATTCCTTACACAGCTACCGTGATCCCACATTGTCTTGGCCACAAATTGAAGCTTGCTTCATTTCCAGGCTCTTGGTAGGTTGAGAACCCAGAAGCAGAAAGGAAAATGCTGTTGGGTCTCCTGCCTTCTTACCACACACTGCAATCAATCTATTCATTTTCCTAATGAACATATCATCAGGATTACACACCCATTAGGAAAAAAACCTGCATTTTCTAGCTCCAAACAGAATAAAAACCAGGTTGAGGATTTGTGGAAGTTCTAAGATTCAGGTAGAAGATGGGTTTTTTGCACACATATAGACCCTGGAGAGAAGGGATTTAAATTATATTGAAGCAGTACTTCTACAAAGCCTCTGTTATTTTCTACTTGACCACAAATTTTAAACTACATCCCAAAATTGCTTGGGAAAACAATGGGGGGGTTTTGAGGGGAAATGCGGATAATCCACTGTAGGAAACTGGCTCTGCAGCAGCAGCAGAAAAAAATAGGGAAGCTCCCAGTGCAGGATTTTCTGGGAAGGAGAAGCTGAGCCCAGGAAGGAGGCCCCAAGAGATCAGAAACCGGAAAAATCCAGGGAGAAGAGACCAGATATAAACTGAACATAAACACATGAGACATCAAAATGAACCAATGGAGCAAAATGATTCCCCAGATTGGTCCTAGCAGGGCCATAATATGAAACCCAAATAATTATGACCAGAGAAATGAGATTATGAGTGCAGAGACTCCGTATTATGTGATATTCCCCAGCTTTGGAGATATTCCCACGTCCCTTGTTTCTAAACCAACCAGACCTTGCTGCAAGAGCAAGCAGACGGGCCGAGACTCAGTTTGCCTGCCTTCCTGCAAGTTTCCACCAGGACCAGAAAACTTCCTGACAGAACCTCCCACGGTTTCAGAAGGCACTTAAAAATTCATTTCTGATTCTCCTGCTTACAGGAAGAGCCACAGGATCCAGAAGGAAAAGGAAGAGATGCTCCTTAAACTGTGTTTGGTAAAAAAACCTAGTGATTATACAATGGATTGACAATTAACCCTGTAATTCAAGCCTGCCAGGCCCCCTTTTGTGCTCATCACGATGAAAGAGAGTGAAATACTTCGCCTTTCACCCGGAGAAGTTGTAATATATCAATTTTGGGGTCAGGTTTGCAGCAAGGGAGCCAAAGCCCACACCAGAGCTTGCACACCTGCACTCCTGGGGTCGGGCAGGAAGAGGGAAGGTGCTGGTTGTTGGGGTTTTACAGCCCCTCAAGTATTTGCAAAGTTGTAAAACTGGGGGTGGGGGTGGAGAGGTGGGGGGAGAAGAGGCATTAGTTAAGGGTATTGCAAAGTCTGGAGCTTGAGTAATTAATAATTAGACAGAGGAAAGAAAGAGTTGAGACAATTATCTGGGAAATTTCCACTGGGGAGAGATGGTACCAAGTGGAACAAAAAGGCAATAGAAGACACCGGAAAAGACACGTTAAATCAACAGGAAATTCCTTTCCCAATCCCTTGTGTTGGAAATGGAAGAAACTTTATCCCAGTAACTTCGTTGGGTTTGGTTTTTTTTTTTACACCAGAATCTCAGTTCATTTACAACTGCCCCGTTAAAGACGAGGCTTCGCGATGGTTTGCTCCGGAGCAGGAGGTTTTTTTCATTGCACCAACGCTCCCAAAAAGCCCATTTCCAGCAGCTTAAGCTGAGAGAGAGCCCAGACGTACCCGTATCTCTGGAACTGGTAATCAAAGGTCAGCTCTGAGCCCGACGGGACCAGTTTGGTGGTGAAAAATCCAACTCTCAGCTGCCCGTTCACAGTCCACTACAGCAAGGAGAGAAAAAACCAAGATGGTAAGTTATTACAAAAGCCAGGCTTGATACTGGTTTTGCTTTAAATTAACAAGATGAATCCTTCCTTTGGGTCACACCAACGCCCTGCAGCGCTACAGGCCCCAGCCTGTAGGAAGAGCGGCTGGAGCTGCCTGGTGGAAAAGGACCTGGGGGTGACGTTGACTGTGAGCTGAAGAAGAGCCAGCAGTGTGCCCAGGTGGCCAAGAAGAAGGCCACCAGCATCCTGGTCTGGATCAGGAACAGGGTGGGGAGGAGGACTCGGGAGGTGATGGTCCCCCCCTGGACTGGGCACTGCTGAGGCCCCACTTCAAGGGCTGTGTCCAGTTTTGGGCCCCTTCCTACAAAAAAAAATAGACTTTGAGGGGCTGGAGCGGTTCCAGAGAAGGGCAATGGAGCTGGTGAAGGGTCTGGAGACCAAGTCTTATGAGTAGTGGCTGAGGGAGCTGGGCCTGTTCAGCCTGGAGAAGAGGAGGCTGAAACGAGACCTTCTCACTTACTGGAGAATAAATCTCCTGGAGAGCGATGGAAGGAGCTGGGACTGTTGAGTTGGAGGAAGAGGAGGCTGAGGGGAGACCTCATCCCTCTCTACAACTACTTGAAAGGACATTGTGGAGAGGCTGGTGCTGGTCTCTTCTCACCGGTAATTAGCCATAGAAGGAGAGGGAATGGCTTCAAGCTGCACCAGGGTGGGTTTAGGCTGGACATCAGGAAAGAATTCTTCCCAGCAAGAGTGGTCAGACCCTGGAATGGGCTGCCCAGGAGGGGGTTGAGTCCCCATCCCTGGAGGGATTTCCAAGCCGGGCAGACGTGGTGCTGAGGGCCATGGGTCAGTGGTGGGTTTGTCAGTGCTGGGTTGATGGTTGGACTCCATGATCTGGAAGGTCCCTTCCAACCTGGGCAATTTGATGATTCTATGATTCAAAGCATCATCGATAAATTTCAAATTTGCTGACTTGCACATTTCAAAGGGAACTGTTTCCATTTCACAATGTTACACTAAAAATAATTTAAAAAAAAATAAACACAAAAAAAACCCCAAAAAACCAAAGAGACATAAAGGAGAAACACTTTTCACTCCGAGCTTGTGAAGTCACCAGGCGGCACAAACGAGAAGAAGCCAAGAGCTTTGCTCCAGCACTTTACCTTTTGTGTCTCGCAGTTGGGTTCACAGCTGTGGTTCATAAAACGAGAGCAGTTTCCTTTCTGGGTGGCATCAATTATCTGAAAAGAGAAAAGAAAGCACTAAGTCGAGCGAAACGGCTTCCCCTTCTCTCCGCACCAGACAAGAAACACAAAGGGGTTTAGTTCCCACCACGGCGCGTTGGAACACAACCCCAGGTAGAAGTTGTCACCCTTTTCCCGCCCCAACTATCGACTTGATTTGGTTTGGAGAATGGGGTTTAGCAAGAGAATAAGCACCCCCCAAAAAAAAGAAGAGCACTAAGTAAGTGGCACATGGTGCTTCACACAGAATCCCAGAATCACAGGGATTGGAAGGGACCTTGAAAGCTCATCCAGTCCCATCCCCCTTCCAGAGTAGGAACACCCACAGCAGGTCACACAGGAACGTGTCCAGGTGGGTTTGGAATGTCTCCAGAGAAGGAGACTCCACAACCTCTCTGGGCAGCCCCTTCCAGTGTTCCCTCACCCTCACCCTGAAGAAGTTTTTCCTCCTATTTCAGTGGAACCTCC
>VXBJ01007839.1:70705-86052 GCA_013400055.1 Nycticryphes semicollaris
TGGGCATCCTGCTGCCCACCAGGACCCCCAGCTCCCTTTCCCCTACGCTGCTCTCCAACAGGGCAGTTCCCAACCTATCACTGGTACCTGTTTTAATCTTAATTTTAATCGCAGGTTAATAGTTATTTGGTTGGGGGGGATGACCCTGAATTTTTAGTATCTGGGTTTTTTGTCCCCGTGTTCCATGGGATGATGCTGGTGAGGGCTGGGGAAGAACATTGCGGCCACCACGCAGCGTATTCAGAGAGAAAGGTCATCTCCTGGATCACCGCGTCCTCCCCATTAGAGCTGGAAACACTCCCCTGTTGCCCCCTTGTGATCACATCACAGTCCCACGGCAGCTACAAAAAAACTTGCTTACTTTGAGGGGAAAAAAAAGAAATGAAGAAAAAACAGGAGGGGAAAAGAAAAAGAAAAAAAAGCACTCGGGAGTATTTTTAGCTCGTTTGCTGTAAAGCTCCCCAGGCCCAGAAAAGACAAACGGAATGAAGTATTAGGTTTCTATTTATACACTTTGTTCTCAACACGGGAGGGCCCATCGGCCAAGGTAACGCCGCGCTCTCTGCGTCGCAGCTGCGCGGTCCCACGGGGCCAAAGCGAAGGTAAATAACTAAGAACTGCTGGTATATAGACATTTCAAGGGCATTTCAGGTTTCTGCCAGCTCTAAGTGGCCCAAATTACTGAAGATAGAGTGAGGAAACGTGGATGATTGGGACATTTCTAGGCTGGTTTAATTGGGCATCCAAAAAGATTGAGTTTGGCTTGAAGAATCTCCGGGAGCTGGGACATGGAGATGGTTTCTCTCCGAGTGTTGCTCGTGTGGAAGGGATGGGCCATATTCCACCCTTTCTCTTGGGAAGACAATTTCTCCCCTCCAAGGACACTGGGATGACGTTGAGCTTCTGTTGAACCAGGTTGAAACTGAGCAATGGGTTAAAAAGAATAAATTGCCAAAGTTTCCCTTCCCTCCTCACCTCGTCGTTCTTCAAGGCCATGAAATAGTAGTGAATGTTCTTGTTCCGGGCATATTCCTTCACACGAGCCTTGAATTCTTTGTGATCCAGCACTTCTCCACAGTACTCCAAGACAAAAGTGTTGCTGCAAAAGCCAAGAGGGGAGAATTATTAGACCCCTTAATCTGAGGTAATTCTGATTAATTTAGTTTTTATATTATCACATGAATAAGTATATCCCAAAGAAAAGCCCGGACACAAGAAGAAGGTTCTGTAGAAGAACCAAGAACTTCCTGGTCTGGGGGGTGACACATAAGGGAGTCAATAAAATACCTTTTTTATCCATAGGAAAGGTGAATTTAGGCAGAGATGGAAGACAACAACTAGTGAACCCTTCACTCAGAAACAAATTGCGCAGCGCAGCTGGGCTTGAAACCCTAAGATGCATCATGAAATATCGTTCTCGGTCTCTGTCCTAAGTCTTCTCTGCTTAATGTCACCCTGCACCCTTCAACTCCTTCCTTGTGCTTAACTGGGAGCAGCAGGAAACCAAAAAGCTCGTGACCTGCACCATCTGGACTGAGTGTTGGGGCGGGGGGGGGAGGTATCACCCCATTTCCTTCCCATCACTGGTCCCTCACAGAGGTTGATGGTGACCTCCCTGTGAGGGTGGTGAGAGCCTGGCCCAGGTTGCCCAGAGAAGCTGTGGCTGCCCCATCCCTGGAGGGGTTCAAGGCCAGGCTGAAGGGGGATTTGAGCAACCTGGGCTGGTGGGAGGTGTCCCTGCCCAGGGCAGTGGGGTTGGAACTGGGTGATCTTTAAGATCCCTTCTCACCCAAACCATTCTGTGTTTCTATGGAATCTGGGAACCAGAAAACACCAGGATGCTCCCACTCTTCCTCGACACCGTTGCTGCGCAACAGAGCAGCGATGGAGAGCGCTCCTTGTTTCGCCGTTATCTTTTACATGAAGACGGTGTGAAGACATTCTCAGTTGAACATCTTGGGTTGACAGCACAGATTTGCCATCACTGCCTTTCAGATAACTTGGCATTCCCCCCCTAAAGCAATCAAAACTCTCCCCTGCCTCTTCCTGTGAATCAGTCTCAAGTATTCGTTACAGCAGCAAAAAACATCTGCCATAAGAGCTAAGGCTCTCTGAGGTGTCAGAAACACTCCTGGATTCCTCAGAACTCTTTGTCTTCAACAGAAGCAGAAAAAAAAAAAAGATATAAATCCAGAGTTTCCACAGAAACTCACTTAAATATCCAGAGTTACAGAAAATCTTCACACAGTTAAGTTGTTGACAGATTGTCTTGAAGCTCCATCCCTGGTGGGCTTGAGGCTGATCAGACTCACCACCCCCATTCCACAGCCCTTGGAGATGGAACTCAGAGCCTGGTGAAACTCTGAGTGCTCTGAACTCCTTCCCCAACTGCAAAAAAACCCATCATCTACAAACTCTGCTGCTCGTGTCCAGAGCTGTACAATCACCTTCTGCTGAGGAGACCCCCACCCACATGACCTGCACCCAAACTCTGAACCTGGGGGAGAAGAATCTCCCTGGGCCTTGCTGGCCATAGGAGCGTGGCATTTGCCCACTCTCACTTGGATACACCTCCTGCCTCACACAAAATCAGAGTCATAGTGGTTGGAAGGGATCTCTGGAGATCATCTCTTCCAACCCCTGCCAAAGCAGGGTCGCTCAAAGAAGATTGGACAGAAACACATCTTAGGTGGGTTGGAATATCTCAAGTGGAGGAGACTCCACACCCTTCCTGGGCAGACTCTTCCTGAGCTCTGCCACCCTCAAAGTAAAGAAATTCTTCCTCATGTTGAGATGGAACTCCCCAAGTTCCAGCTTGTGTCCGTTGCCCCTTGTCCTGTCCCCCAGCACCACTGAGAAGAGTCTGACCCTGTCCTCCCAACACCCACCCTTCAGATATTGCTCAGCATCGATGAGATCCCCTCTGTCTACTCTTCTCCAGGCTGAACAGCCCCAGGGCTCTCAGCCTTTCCTCCCATGAGAGATGCTCCAGTCCCTTCATCATCTCTGTAGCCTCCACTGCACTCTGTCCAGCAGGTCCCTGTCCTTCTTGTACTGGGGGACACAGAACTGGTCCCAGTGCTCCAGATGGGGCCTCCCCAGGGCTGAGCAGAAGGGGAGGATGACCTCCCTCCACCTGCTGGTTACACTCTTCTTGATGCACCCGAGGAGACCATTGGCCTTCTTGGCCACAAGGGCACATCGCTGCCTCCACCAGGACTCCAAGGTCTCCTTTTGCTTTCCAGCAGGTCATCCTCAATCCTGTCCCAGTGTGTGGGGTTATTCCTCCCCAGGTGCAGGACCCTACACTTGCCCTTGTTGAATTAGAAACCTTTCTCTCAGAAAACTTAATCTTTGCCTCCTGCTCATCCCGCTCCTCCCCGCTCCACCTCGTTCTTCAGCCCCCGGCAGGTCTTTGAATGTCCTCACTCCTCTCTCTTCTCCCACAGCTTCGCTTAAGGCTCTTTCTACTACTGGGAGTAGGAGAAAGCACCGACTCAACAAGGCAGAAGGGACCTCCTTGACTTCTCCCACCTAGTGAGGTGTTCCCATCCCAGACCTGCTCATTGCACACACACACACACGTAGAGCAAGAAGTATCTGGCGCTGCTCTTCTTCCTACGCTCTCTTTCTGAGCGCAACCGTCTCCAAATCAGACCCTAATCCCAAAAATACCAGCATCCATCCTGCTGCCGACTAAAGAGGGGACCAACAGGCCCGGTCTGGGGCACAACAGGCAAATATCATCTGGTTTGAGGGAAATAAGGATGAACCAAACACAGACATGGATCTGTAAGCACAGCTGACGTCAAACCAACACTTAGAAACACATCCATTAACTAACAACTGGCAAACGAGGAAGGGAAGATCCCCACGGGATCTGCATGGAGTCTGAAGGCAAGGAGGAAGACTCAGGAAGCCTTGTAGAGCTGGGAAGAGAAGAAGAGGAGACACAGTCCAGAGCATGTGCTCTTCTAACACCATAAAGTGGGGTCAGAAAAAGAGGGAAAACAGATTAAATACAAGATGAAACTACAGCAAAACTGGGAGAAAAAGAGAACAGAAGAGACGAGAAGAGACAAGAAGAGGCACGAAACAAGACACGAGAAGAGAAGAGAAGAGAAGAGAAGAGAAGAGAAGAGAGAAGCAAAGCATAGAAGAGGAGTCGAAAAAGAGGAGGAGGAGAGGAGTCGAAAAAGAGGAGGAGGAGAGGAGGCGAAAAAGAGGAGGAGGAGAGGAGTCGAAAAAGAGGAGGAGGAGAGGAGGAGAAAAAGAGGAGGAGGAGAGGAGGAGAAAAAGAAGAGGAGGAGAAAAAGAAGAGGAGAAGAAAAAGAAGAGGAGAAGAAAAAGAAGAGGAGAAGAAAAAGAAGAGGAGAAGAAAACCAGAGTGGAGGTCTCATGTGTAATTACTGGATACGCACATACTCAGGGACACCTGAGGGAGGACAAGGGCAACACATAAAGCTGGAAGAACTTCAGCACATCTCCTAACGTCAGTGAGACTAAGAAAACACAAGCAACTGCTTTTCACTTCACGAGGGAGTGAAAGAGCACGAGGACGTCATTCGAAGGGCAAAGGCTTACGATGGCAGATCTTTGGCAGCTCTCAGCCCCCAGCCTTTCTTCTCGGTGAGGATCACCTCCACGTCTGCGTGTTGTTTCTTCTGGAAGCGCCTGTTGGAGCAGTAGTCGCCGTTGGGGCACCGGGAAGAACTAAAGGAAGGAAAAGAGAACAAATCAATTCCCAGCAGGACAACAGAAAGGGCTCAGATGGGAAATAAGATGCCAAGGAACCTTAATAAATTCAGTGTAAAAACCTTCAAACGTGTTTTGCTATAAAAAGCCCAACCATCTGACTGTCAACATGCAAATGCAGACAATTTATTTCTGGAAAGAAGATAAAAACATTTGGAATGCGAACATCGCTCTGCTTCAATGTCGTACCATCAAAACAGGATGATCTGGCCTCTTCTCTCCACATTTTTAGGGATTCTTCCCCCAAGATGCCTCTCCTTCCCCTACAGCTACTGCCTGAGCTAATAAATTAAAACCAAAGGGCAGGGCTTCTGCCAGAGGAGGCCACGGAGATGCTGGGAGGGCTGGAGCCCCTCTGCTGGGAGGACAGGCTGAGAGAGTTGGGGGGGTTCAGCCTGGAGAAGAGAAGGCTCCAGGGAGACCTTAGAGCATCTTTCAGTCCCTCAAGAGGCTCCAGGAAAGCTGGGGAGGGACTCTGGATGAGGGAGGGGACCCACAGGACAAGGGGGGGGGGGTTTGACACTGAGGGAGGGGAGATGGAGCTGAGATGTGGGGAGGAACTTGTTTGGGGTGAGGGTGGTGAGAGCCTGGCCCAGGTTGCCCAGAGAAGCTGTGGCTGCCCCATCCCTGGAGGGGTTCAAGGCCAGGTTGGAGGGGGCTTGGAGCAACCTGGGCTGGTGGGAGGTGTCCCTGCCCAGGGCAGGGGGTGGCACTGGGTGGGCTTTAAGGTGCCCTCCAACCCAAACCATTCTGGGATTCTATGATTTGATTCCTTCCATTCACACTCATGATGGACTATGGTGAAGGCTGAGGAGCAGAAGACTCAAGTACTTGTAGCAGGTTTTAAGAGGAGCTTGCAAAGGTCTAACCTCCTGCAGAAGATCTAAGGTCAGATGCTGGCTCTGAAGAACACTCCACACCAGTCTCCTGCCTCTGCCCAGGAAAGTCTGAATTCCTTTAGAGGTTTTCAAGTCATCTTCATGGACACCACCACCCAACTCTGGGAACTCCTGAAACCCCACTTACCACTCTATCATGAGCAGGCGATTGAGACAGTCTTCTCCACACGCGACCTCCCCCTGAGCTCGCTCTTCTTTGGAGAGAGGGGGGCACTCACACAGCATCCGCTTAATGTCCCGGTGGGATTTGTTCTTCTTCCTGTGGAAGATGAAGTCATCGAAATACAGGTTGGAGAGAATGTGGGCAAAGAAATTACTCCTCGAACTTTCCCAGCTGTTACTGGAGGAAATCAGTTTATTCTCTAGAAACTGGGCACGTGGATTGATTACCTTTGGACAACTACCAGAAGGTAACCAAGGACGCTGGTTTCAGTGGGAGGTGATGACTTTCTCATCACAAAAGATGATTTCTCGGAAAGACATCTCACATTTAATTCCCTTTTTTTAAAATCTTCTCATCAACGTCCACGATTCAACTTTATTTCCAACGGAGACGGGCACATGCACAGGCACCCACGCCCAGAGGAAGGGCCAAAACTCCCTCATTTTGTCATATAAGAAACCAATTTTGAGAAAATTCAGCTCCTGGTTTATCCAGGCAGAGCCTTTCTCACAAGCTTTAGGGTTTCAATTAAAAGGATAAACTCCAGTTGGCCTCTCGTGAAATACTCTATTCTGTAATCCTGTATGATACCACGGAGATGATCTCCAGAGATCCCTTCCAACCCCAGCTACTCTGTAACATCCACTCGGTTTCACTCATCCGACAGGCCCGGAGAAAACCTAAATTCAGAGATATTAACATGGAAACCACTCATTGAGCACAGGCGCCGTTTTAAAGCAGCTTTCCTTTAATAAAGCCATTTGGGGGGTTCAGCGACTTCAGCCTCCGCTCCACTGGCCAATAAGACGGTGAAAAAGAAGTCATCTCCTGAGATTGCAGCTGCCAGGAGATGATTAGGGAAACACTTTGGAGGATGGGTCTCAGAAAGCCAAAAAAAAAGGCCTAAGATTTAAAAAAAAAAAGGCTTGGATTGAAATAAATAGCAGGTTTTATCTGCAGATACTTGGTTGGTTTGCAGACTCTGAGTTTCTAGTATCTTTCAAAACACATTTATACTTAAAAAAAATAAAAATTATTAAAAAAAAGGCATTTTAGTGAACAATCACTCAACCACCCTTTCTGCTCTCTTGGGCTACAAGCAGAGGGGTGACGAGATGAAGAAGGCCCATATGAAGTTAAATGAAATGGCAAAAATTATCAGAAGGGCTTGCCACAGGGAAAAACTGCAGGAAAAAAACCAACCTGGCCACAAGCTCGTAAGGAGCTCCCACCTACACAAGATATTTTTTTGGCAAAACTCTTACAAGTCATCCCTAAAATTCAGAAATAGATGAGGTTGGTTTTTTTTATCCCCAGGGATCACATCCACCTGCAACGTTCCCGTGCAAAAGGGAAAAGGATAACCTGCAGCCGAGAGTCACCCCCTGGTATCCAAATTATGGCCTGTTAAGAGCTAAAATAACTCATCTGAGATGACAAATGATTACAGGGAAGCAAAACCTTTGGAAACACACATTTTTTTTTATGCTAAAGTTGTGGCTGCCCCATCCCTGGAGGGGTTCAAGGCCAGGCTGGATGGGATTTTGAGCAATCTGGGCCGGTGGGAGGTGTCCCTGCCCAGGGACTGGATGGGCTTTAAGGGTCCCTTCCAAGTTAAACCATTCTAGGATTCTATAATCCCTTCCCCTCCCTCCAAATTATGCCAATTTGGCCATTTATTAAAAAAAAAGCTATCGCAGAACCAAGTGGAAATTAAAATCTAAAATTGCCTCAGGAAAAGAGAAAAGGAAGGGTAAAAATAAAAATCAGACAGTTACCTCTCTGTCAAGTACACGTTCTCCTCGATAAGGTCAAAGTAACAGGGCATCTTCCCTTGCTTGGCGAACTCCTTCCAGCGCTGGGGGTCCCTGAAGTCGTCCATGATACACAACCGACCCACCATGGAGGAGTCCTGCGGCGCCGCCTCCACTTGCTCCCCCTCCAGCTTCACCTTCTTCTTCTCCCTCGAATCCACGTCGCTCTCCGAGTCGCTCTCCAACTCCGGGCGTCTTTTTTTGGGTGGACCTCGCTCTTTCGCGTCGTTTTTGTCCGAAACTTTCACCTCTTCCTTCTTCTCCCCGCCAGGCACGGGCTCCTTGGTGGAATTGCTGCTGATCTCGTGTGCCTGAACCGAGCCTTTTTCCTTCTGCTCGGGCACCTGGCATTTACTGGAAGGGCTGGGAAAACGAGGTTTACAGTCATCATCCCAACGGTCATCCTCTTCATACTCCTCGTGATCCTCTGTTAGAGAATCTGGTACCTGCCCTTGAATTCGTTCGTAATTAACAGTGGAAGGTCTGCTAACGGACCTCGCATCCCAGTAACCATTGCCTTGCCAGTAAGTCTGAGAGCCACCATAGGCTCCCGAGCCCGGTTGGTAAACGTAGCCCGAATAGACCCCGAAGCTGCTGTCTGGTTGCTGGTAGGTGCTACTGGGCTTCTCTACCTGGGAAAAGTCCCAACTCAAACCACCCAGATCCTCCGTCGTGTGAAAACCATCCAGCCTGGAGCATTCTCTGAGGCCAGACTGGTTGAGCCCACCTTTCCCTTGCCGACTGTCCGGTCTGGAGGAGCTCATCTGGTGTCGGGATTTGTCAACGCTTTCAAAACTCTCCGGCAGACAAAAGGGTTGCTCGTCTGGTCGGCCCATGGGTCTCCCGATGGCCATCAGCTCGTTGAATGTTAACCTCTCCTCCGGGTTGGGTTTGCTGTGGGAATCTGCCATCAGGTCTGCCTGACTCGTGCTGTCAACACTGTCACTCTGAGGTTGGCAGGGATCCGGCCGCAGGTCCTCCATTTCCTTCCTGCTCAGCTCGGTAGAAGTTGCCGGACTCTTCTCCATCCCTCTAGGAGAACATCTGCTCTCTACTTGTGGGCCACCCTTACTCGTCATATTCTCCACCCTTTCTTCATAATAAGGTCTACTGGACTCAGGTCGCTCATCATCCCAGTGGTCAGAGAAGCGCCGGTTGCCCTGGCTGCTCCGCGAGGAGCCGGGACTGCTCTCCTCCATCGCTATGGTCGAGTTCTTTGGCACGACCACAACAGACTGGAGGCGTTTCCGTGGTGCGCCGTCATCAGAATCCGAGTCCTCTGTGTCGCTGTCCTCACTGCCCCCCTCACTGTCGCTCTCCCCCATGTCCGAGTAATCATCGTGACCAGCAGGAATAAATTCGGCGGCGTTGCCGCTGCTGTCACACGTCGGGGCTTGAGTTACCGTCTCCGTTTCTTCTGCAGTGACAACGACATCGCAAGAGGGAAACAAGGCGTCTGGAAAAGCCGAAGCCACCAAGGGCTCGTTCCCCTCCTCCTTCTCAGCCACTACGCTGGGACAGGGAACTCCCAGATCATCCAGCCCAACTCCCTCGGTGGAAACGGCACTTTCTTCCACAACCTCTCTGCCACGGTGCTCCAGCGGCACTTCCGAATAGTAGGAATGTTCATCTTGGACAGAGGGTTTGCCTTTTGCCGCACCAAGATGAACGTGCTGAGCACCCAACTCCAGCACCTCTTCCGTTTCCGAATGCTGCAGCAGTTCCTGGCATCCATCCGGGGGCGGCACGTCCCATTTGGAAGAGACGCTTTCCTCCGGCACGGGATGATCCGACCTGAGTCTTGGGGAACAACCATCCTGGGAGGGATCCCAGCTGGAGCTCTCCGCTGCCAGGCTAATCTTCTGGGAAGGGTGACCGTGCTCATCGTCACTGGCAGACTTTGAGTGGAGATCCTCCGCGCTCTCGTAATCGCACGTAACGGTCTGCGGCTCCACAGGCACATCCAGGAACGTCTCGGATGTAACTTTTAATTCCACCGGTTCCGCTTCGATTTCAACTTCCGAATGATCCAACGCAGGGGCGGCATCATCGGAAACGTCGTAGCAAAAAATGGGTTCTTTGGTTTTGTCGCAGGGGGTCGCCTGATCATCCAGTTTCTTGAGCACGGTTTTACTATGATCTACATTCACCAGGGGCAAAGGGATGGCTTCCCCTTGCTGCTGAGGGACCGGAGCTTCTGCTGGCCTAAAGTGGCTGTTGCACTCGCTGGATTGGACCTGAGAATCGTCCGGCTCTTGCTCTTGCGACGCGTAGGTGCCCTCAAACCCATTAGACGGCAATGGATACGACGGGCTCGTCTTCACGACGGGCGACGCTTCTGACCGACTCAGGCTATCGTCGGAAGAGGCGGCGACATCCTCCGTCTTGGAGGCACTGGAAGTTGCCAAACCATCAGCCCTACCCTCCAGGGACCCGTTTACACTCAGCTCCGGGGGGAAACACGTTCTTAACGGATCGGGCTTTATATTTAATAAAGTTTCTTGTTCCTTAACACCGTCACGGCATTCGTTTCCCGTAAGCTCCTCAGGCCTTGGGTTCGCAAAACCCACTTGCGACTCGTCTGCCTTTTTAAAAGCGGGCAAATCGTTTAACTGCTGTGACGGAGAAAGCGCCTTTTCCCTTTCAAACTTTTTCACAAGGGACACCCTGATCTCATTGCTTTTTAGACAAGAGGCCTCTAAATCTAGAGAATTAGACTGCTGTTTTATTTCGTCGCTCGATTCTGTACAACAGAAAGAACTCTTAAATTTATCAGGCTTTGGTGCGGGGGTCTTTGAAGGGGTGGACTTATAACGGGAGGAATTCACATTACTGTCAGGCTTAGAGTGGGATGTCCCCTTCCGATAGCCAAGCTCGTCAAGGGGAGAGCACCTTTTGGTTACTTCACTTTCTGAAGTCCTTTTTGAATCTCTATCTGCTTTCGAAGAAGACCTTCCCCTCCTCTCCACGTCGGCATGAGATGACTCGACTTTGCTGTCCCTGTCCGACTTGGAGTAAGAAGTCCTCGAGTCTCTGTAGGAGGAGGAGGAGTGGGACGAGGTACGTCTCGAGTCACTCGACCTGGAATGTGTCCTCCTGTACTCGTCCTCCGAGTCCGAGCTCTCTCGCGCCCTGC
Source organism: Nycticryphes semicollaris (assembly GCA_013400055.1). NCBI lineage: Eukaryota > Metazoa > Chordata > Aves > Charadriiformes > Rostratulidae > Nycticryphes > Nycticryphes semicollaris. Next base: position 81,473 of record VXBJ01007839.1, read on the forward strand.
TGTCTGCGTACGAACGGGAATACCTCGACCTTTCCCTGTACGGGGAGCTCCGATGGTATCGCCGGTCGGATTCGTAGTAATGCGAACGCTCCGACCTTGAGTAGGAAGAGCTGGTTCGGGAGCCCCGATCCGATCGGGAACGGGAATGAGATCGGCTTCGCCTCCTCTCTCTGTCTGATCGAGAGCGGGAGGACGCGTACCGCGAATCTCTTTCCGATTTTGAATAGCTCGAGTACTTCTCATCCCTGTCGGACTTGGAACGCGAGGAGGACTTCGCCAGGTCATCACTTCTGAGGGACGTGGAGCTTCTTCTGGGATCTCTTTCCTTTTCCGTACTGGATATCTTCAGCTCGTGCGACCGCTGGCTGGAGGAGGTCCTCACCGAATCCTCATCGGACTCGGAGCCCAGCAACGTGCCGTCGGACTGGGAGAATTTCCTCTTTGACCCCTGCCTCCGGGAGCAGAGGGGAGCACCTTTTGAGCCGTCGGAAACCTCATCCTCTTTCCCAATATGGGAATCTTCCTTCTGCAGAGTTATTTCCGTCTGCTCGGGCGTGTTTTGGGCTATGTGTTCTTCCGAAACCCGCGAGACCGCATCCTGCTTGACATCCAGCTCCAAACCCTCCTTAGGTACCACCTGGGACGGCTCCTTCGGAACGGGGACTTCGGCTTCCAAAGGAGGCGACAGCAACAACGTCGACATCAGCGTTACCGGCAGTTGGGGTAAGGCTACCGCTGCGGGAACCAGCATGGACGCTGCCGGCGATGCCGTGGGCGGAGGGGGAGGCGGAGGAGGCGGTGGAGTCGAGGGACAGTCTGCAGCCAATGCCACCAGTTCCGTCACCGGTGCCACAGCCGGCGGCGGTGGTGGCAACACGGCTGCTATAGGCGGCGGTGGCGGTTTTGCCGTGACATTAAGTAAATGTTTTTTAAAATGGATCTTCCCTAATTCTATCTTGGGTTTGGGAGGTGAAGATTCCTCAGCTGAACCAGCGGCATCCCCCAGGTCCATCTTATTTTTGGGGTTAAAGTCAGTCTGAAGGGGTACTGCCGGGGAGTTCTGAGTTTCATTTTGTTTCTCGTTTCCGAGAGCAGTCAGAAATCTGTTGGGTAAGGTTTTCTTGGTTAAACTAAAGCTGAAAGACACCTTCTGCCTTCCTTGCTCCTCAAGGTTAACCTTTGTTTTGGTGCCTTTGGGCAAAAAGCGACTGGAAGCAACGCCTTTGAACACCGGGCCTTTGATAAAACCCGCTTTCTGCACGGTTTCAGGCTTGCCCTGCCAACGAAAGAGAAGATGCTGTTAGAGGAATTGGGTTTGGGGAGGTTTTAACTCATTTCTACAGGCACACACCGAATACTTTGTCTTTCACCTGGTGAATTTTTCATGACAATAAAATGGAAACTGATACCCGGGGCTGGAGTCTGGGATGGCATAACCTGGTTCTCTCCTGAACAGCATCAATTACTTGGTCATTTCCAGTTTGGAGCAAAAACTCCTTTGGGGTTTGGGCTGAGGTTTTTGAATGGACTTATTAATGAGCAAACTGAGAAGTCTTTTTATCATTTACTTCTTGTTTTTTTGAAAAAGGAACAAGAGTTCAGCGTGTCGAGTTAACTGAAGAGACAGGGTGGCTTTATTTGGGCTGTTTCTCTGGTCCCAAGCTACAAAAAATCCTGCATTTTGAAGCACTGAAAGAGTTTCTTTTCACATCCCAGGGGACTGCACCTGGATGCATTTGGTTTCAGCATAAATCAGTCATTAATAAGTTTCCAGGCCTGGGCATAGATCGGTATTAACCTAACGACCTCCAAGGATTCCCACCAGGACTCAAGATGTGTGATGGCCCTGTCACCTCCAGGCCATCTCCCCGGCTGCTCTCTGCTCTCTCCTGCCCAGCATCTCACTCCCCACCCTGCAGCAAGGACCGTGCTGTGGCAAATCCCTTCGTTTTCGATGCTAACGACCTGAAACTCATCTTCTCTAGGACATGAAGAGCTGAGGATCTCCACCAGGAAAGCCCCCGTGACACCGCTCGCAACTGAACCCTGCATTTGGAAACGGGGCAAGCCCAGAGCAACAAAGCTCCTTCAGCACAGGAACCTCTGATCTTACAGGATGCATTTATCCGAGCCCCAAATTAGCAGTTTCCAGAGCACAAAGCACCTTGTGTTTACCCATCTCAGCATTTCTCAGCAGTCTTCCAATATCTGAAGGGGCTACAGGAGAGCTGGAGAGGGACTCTCTGGCAAGCAGTGGAGCGACAGGACAAGGGGTAATGGTTTTAAGTTGAAAGAGGGGAGATTTAGATTAGATACCAGAAAGAACTTGTTTGGTGGGAGGGTGGTGAGAGCCTGGCCCAGGTTGCCCAGAGAAGCTGTGGCTGCCCCATCCCTGGAGGGGTTCAAGGACAGGTTGGAGGGGGCTTGGAGCCACCTGCGCTGGTGGGAGGTGTCCCTGCCCAGAGCAGGGGGGTTGGAATTTGGTGATCTTTAAGAACCCTTCCAACACCAACCATTCTATGATTTTAAAGCTCAGGGCTTGTCTGTGTCACAGGAGCAAAATCCCTGAAGATGGAGGTTGCAGCACGGAGACAAAAGGGTGTTATTCCCCATAAATCCAAGTTACATTTCTTTGTGAGATGCATTAACTCCAATGGAAACAGTCGTAGAAGCACAAAAACTGGACAGAGCCGGGTTTTACTCCCATAACTCTTGCCCAAGCACACCTTTGGCAGCAGCTCTGGTTTCCTGCACCCCCCTGTGAATTATTACATGTTTTGTTATCCTTTAACTTGGGTAAAACAACGTGCAGCCGCTCGAGCTAAAGGCACCAGAGTAAATTATTGAACCAGACACCGGTGGAATGGAAACCTCACCCCATTCTCTTTGCACCCTTGGACATCATACATATAAAAAATATCCTGATTTTTGATGAAACCACATGGGGTTTTATTGACATTGTGAAAATCGTGTCCCAGTCTCCATGTGACTGGTCTTGGCACAGGTTTGATCTTCACCAGCAGATGATCAGCTGCTTTGTGGGCACAAAAACCCAATAAAAATCAAGAGGACTCCTTTTAAATGGGTGTTATTTTATGGGTGCTATTTCATGGATGCTTTTAAATGAGTGTCAAACCTTGAGGAAAAAAATCCCTTTCCCAGCTCTGAAATACTCTCCCCCCACTCCTGCCCCTCAACTGTCTCAAAACCATCTCCAGAACTTCACGCTGAAAATACTATCCCTGTTTTCAAAAATATTCCACACATCAGAAGTGACCCACAGACCAACACAGGTGTATATACACCAATTCCTGGAAAAAAAATCAAGGACAAAAATCAAGCGTTCAGCCCATTCGTTAGGCATTCCTACACACCTGAGCATCACCCTCCCGTAGGGAGCTGGGCTCAGCTTCCAGAAGAACAAAGGAACATCAGTTCTGGGGTTTTCTGGGTCAATTATCATCCCTACGTGACCAGAAATTCACAGCTTTTTACCCCAACCTGTGTGTGTGTCTTGGGACAAGAGAAGAGTAAGAGAGAAGATTCTTATTTTCAATGATACCCTGATGTCTGATGGAAGGAAGTCTCCACAAATATGAATCCAGATTCTTATCAGAGACTGGGTTCACCTATTACAGCAATTACCCACTGAGATATATATGTGTATATATATCAATGTATATGATGCTCAGAGGGCTGGAGCACCTCTCCTACGAGGAGAGGCTGAGAGAACTGGGGTTGTTCAGCCTGGAGAAGAGAAGACTCCGGGGAGACCTCAGAGCAGCCTTCCAGTACCTAAAGGGGCTACAGGAGAACTGGGGAGGGACTCTGGATGAGGGAGGGGACCCACAGGAAAAGAGGGAAGGGTTTGACACTGAAAGAGGGGAGATGGAGCTGAGATGTGGGGAAGAACTTGTTTGGTGTGAGGGTGGTGAGAGCCTGGCCCAGGTTGCCCAGAGAAGCTGTGGCTGCCCCATCCCTGGAGGGGTTCAAGGCCAGGTTGGAGGGGGCTTAGAGCCACCTGGGCTGGTGGGAGGTGTCCCTGCCCAGGGCAGGGGGGGTGGGAACTTGATGATCTTTAAGGTCCCTTCCAACTCACACCGTGTTATGACTCTATTACAAAATATAGTAAATAAATACAGTGCATCAGGATTCGAGAGTTTTCTTCCTTGTCAGAACTTCTGTGAAACCCTTTTCTGTGCCAAATTCACGTTCATGGGAACGTGCCAATGTTTTGCTCAAACCTTTTCCAACTTCAAGGGTAACAGATCTGAAATCCAAGCTCCCACCTGAATAACGGGGTGGGGATCCATCTGCCTTTACAGCACAGGCCCGAAGGCAAAAAAGAAACAAATCAAAAAAGAGAACTTCTAAGCTTCTACCCCTCCCCTTTTCAGTCTGTTCAGCAGAGATGATATATTTCACAACAAATGTTTCACCCTCAAGCACTCACCCTTCCAGAGAGTTTCTTTCTTAAATAACATTAAGTTAAAAAAAAAAAAAAAAAAAACAAAAAAAACCCCCACAACAAACCAGAACAAGAAAATCCCAGAATGCTCTGGGGTTGGGGGGGGGAAGGG
>VXBJ01007839.1:86240-100099 GCA_013400055.1 Nycticryphes semicollaris
TTGGTCCCTCCTCATAGAGCAGCTGAAGCCAGCAGGATTCCCCCATTAATTAATCTCAAGACTAACGGATTATCATGTTGGGAATTAATGGAAACACAGTTATCTCTGCAATGAAGGCAGATCCCAATGTGTGTACACAAAGATTAGATCACAGAATGGTATGTGTTGAAAGAGACCTTAAAGGGACCACCCAGTCCCTCCCACCAGCCCAGGTGGCTCCAAGCCCCCTCCAACCTGGCCTTGAACCCCTCCAGGGATGGGGCAGCCACAGCTTCTCTGGGCAACCTGGGCCAGGCTCTCACCACCCTCACACCAAAGTTCCCCACATCTCAGCTCCACCTCCCCTCTTTCAGTTTAAAAGATGTCCTGCAACACTGCCCATGCAAGTGGAGTTTAGTCTCAAGAGTTTGCTTTGCCTGGATCCTAAAACCCTTCTTGACTCAAGGAATCCATAGGTCAAACTAACCAGGTGGGGCCACCACGTCTCAGGGCTGCATCAAGAAAGGGACCCATTTTACTCACCTCATTTTCTTCTTCTCTATTGCAATCCAGGCGAGGAAACATGCAAAAGGAAACATAAAAAGAAGAAGGTGTGAACATCAGGAGGAAAGGAGAAACACAACCTGCATCTCTGGCACTGCAAATGGGACAGGGACAGAGCGAGGGTAACACTGACCCTACCAATAACCCTGCTTCAAGAGACACCCCCACCAACATCAGTCACCCAAGGGACAGGCAAGACGCACCGACCTCCTCCGACAGAGAGCACGGCAGAGCTCTGCAGCTTGATTATTTCAAACATGCAAAATTCTGCATGGACTTTGATAGAGCAAACCTTTTTTTGAGCAAACTGCTGTCTTGGTGTTGTCTTCTGAGGGTCCACAAACCAGCCAGAGCCTTATTTCAACAGACACCGCGGACACGATGCAGATATAGGAGTTTGAAAATGAGATTGAGGAGCTGAATTTGGTTTTCTTTGGATTTTAGGAAGTGAGAAACACTAAAAGCATCTGCCTCTCCCATGGCTAGAAATTAAAGATACTTAAAAAGGTGTTACTGGTGCTATGGATCTACAGCTCTGGCTATTTACCATGATGCTTAGAATTAATTAATCAGTACTTTGGCTGTTAGAAACTTGACAACCAACTAATGGGGAACATCACCTTGATCCCAACCCAACCTGCCAACGCTGAGCCAACAGGAGAGCCTGATTTCCCTTCTCTTCCCTACATTCTTCACTCCGATACCATGAGCAAAGCAGCTTCTCCTATGAGAAAGGAGAAGGAAGGAGGACAGGATCACTTTCTCCTTGATTTTCTGTGTTCCTGGGAGAGCTTCAACGAGTTCCTCAGCCCCCAAAGGACAACTACAGAAGCAGATGTAGAAGTTTCAGTGGTTACCAAAACACCTATAACCAGAATACCAACAGCTCATCCATCTTTATCCATTATTTCCTCTACTCTAAGTCCCAAAACGCTCTCCACTTCTTCAGCCTTCACGCTTCAACACCTTTTCCCCATCTACATTTATAGATACAAGGGATTTCAGCTGGATTTTTTGCCCAATTTTACACCTTTTTCAACCATAATTCAGAGCTGTTGTGGCGAGGCAGTGAAAGACATTGAAAAGATTCAGAGATTTCACTTCAAACGTCAGCTAATTGAGAAGTATTGGTTTCTGGGGGGGAAAATAAAAAGGAAAAAAAGAAAAAGAAAAAAAAGGCAAAGCTCCCAATTTCTGCACAAACCGACGCAGTGATGGCCCAGCAATAACCACCCACTTCCCCATTTAAACCATCAGCAACAGAGAATTAGGAGCAACCTGCTCAAAAGACCTACCACCTGCGGTAACGTACTAGTGCTGCCTCTACCAGGGCTCACGTCCAGTTGATATAAAGCTTATTAAAAGGCTATAAATTATTCTTACGGCACCGAGAACGGGGTTTGTTTTCATTGAGGAAACACGAGCCGGGAGTTGAAGCAAGTTGTGGAGCAGACGAGGGCACATCTGTGATTTACTGAGGTTGAGCGAGCCACCAAGTCAAAATACCGCCAACACGGAGGAGGTCAGGAGCCCTCCAAGAACAGCATTTTGACATAAATTAGTGCCTAAAAGGAGGTTTCATCTTTAGGCTGATGAGTGAAAAAGAGGGAGGGGTGGCTGACACACCAGAAGGCTGGGCTGCCACACAGCGAGACCTGGACAGGCTCTGAACTTCATCGGAGATGAACCTGATGAAATTCAACCAGGGCAAGTGTAGGGTCCTGCCCCTGGGGAGGAATCACCCCCTGCACCAGGACAGGTTGGGGGGGGNTACAGACCCATATTTCTACCAAAACTCTTTTTATTTTAAATGTCTCAATGCTCTGAGAGAGCATCCTTTCTCCATCTTTTTATTCCCACTCATGGAAACGCTCTAGGTTTGACACAGGCACGTGAATAAAAATAAAATAAGGGTTTTTTTTTTACTTCCCAGGTTCCACAGCTCCAGCATTTCTTAGATGCTTCAAGAGCCTGAAGTGAACTCTCCTTTTTAAGGTGTAACCTGAACTCTAGGCGGGCTTTGAGTATGCTAAAAAAGAAAACAAACAAACAAAAGATTGAATGCCTTCAGGCTTCTCAAATCTAAACGACAAAATGCTGCTCTGCAGTGAGACAACACCTGAAGAACCTCAACTGCCTGATCTCCTCTATTTTCTTGGGGTTTTGGTTTTATTTTCTTTTTTGCCTTCTTAAGAGTGAAAAATCTGGAAGCCTAAAGCTCTTCTTATCTCAGCATCTGCCAGACCTAATAGCCCCACGGTGGGGAGGCATCAGGACACCTTTGAGCTGAGGATGGGCTATGGAGCAGGCATTAGCACAGGTCCATCTGAAAGCCAGCCCCGAGGGGATAATTAACTCTTTGCCAAGAAAGGAAACAAAATGCAAAAAACCTCAGCACTTCTCTCCCCCACACACTCATCCCAACCCCTGAACTGTTCCTGCTTAGGCCAAGGTGAGCCAGAGATGTCCCACCAGCCTGAGGATGCTGGTGGATTTCCAGAGCTGCTCATGGGTCCCACCACCACAACCATCATCCCCAGCACCGGGGCTGGAAGCTTCCAGTTCCAACAAGATCTTGAAGCCAAGAAAAGGGAATTCTAGGCTTATTTCACTGCTGAATGGGCATGGTTTGGTCTGGGGATGGAAGGTTGCACCTCCTGGCTTCTCCTACCACCGTGATGTAGGTGTCCACTCTTTGCTGCTCTCATTCAGCTCCCACCACCCTCAAAACCCAACGATCTGATGAAATAACTACAGATCTGAAGCGCTACCATCACCTCCTCACTTTAATTAGTCCCTAACGTGGCTGGTTAGAGATAAAAACCGAGAAGGAACTGCAAGATTCCCTGTGAGTGACTGAAACACGGTGCTGAACTGCTGCAAAATCTTTTGTACCCAACGCTGTGCTTTTAAACGCCCAAATGTGTCCCAAAAATACTGCACCGCAGCAGTTGGATAATGAACAACCAGGATTTTAAGGAAAAAAAAGCAAAAGGAAAAAAAAAAAAAAAAAGCAGGAAAGTTAATAAATAATCCTGCTCCCTCCCCCCAAAAGCCACAGAGAAAATGCTAAAGGACACCCAGGGTGGGGGAAAAAAAAAAGAAATAATCTCTATCAATCACCTTATTTAAATAGAAGCTTGAAAACAAGTCGAACTCGCCAGAAAATGAGGTCAAGGCAGCTGTGAGCATATACCTGGCCCCACAGCACGGCCTCCAGCTCCAGCCTTCCCATTCCCTGCTTCCCTAAATTTATACAACACTTTTGCCGGGTTTGGGGCTTGTAATTTCGGAGCAGGGGAAGAGACACCGTTCCCCCCGCGCTGAAATAGGAAAGGACCCAACGCACCATCAAAACAAGGAGCTGAATACACTGAAAATAACTATTCCCTTCTTCATTTACAAAAACGATAAGGGCCAAAAGACACTTTGCACGGTCACAACTCTGACAGAAATTGATTTTTCTTTAAACAGAGATTCTGAGACACCGATGCACGGAGCCCCCTGTAACCCTCAGCGAAGGTTCTTCTCCTAATAGGAGGGAGGGAAGTTTATAAGTTCATTTCCCCTCCCCGTGAAATGAACTTGATAAATCAGGAAAAACCCCGGACACCAACCATGTTGATAAGGCACAAAGAAGATTGAAGAAACCCAACTTCTTGGAGCTCCCACTTCAGGCCAAAGCAGGGTCCCCTTTCTCATCTGGCTGGAGAAAAGCCACCAAGAGGTCGGAGAGGCAGCACAGCACAGTATGGAAAACTTGTAGCGCTACTAATTTTTTACTCTGAGCATTCACACTCCCTTCTCTGCAGCTGGAGAAAACACAGGCTTAAAAAAAACCCAAAAAAACCAAAACAATATGCATGAGCTAAAAATGCCTATTCTTTGCCAGCCAGAAGCACCGGCGAAGAGATTTCTGCCCCAAACTGGGAATTAAGCCCTGGGTCTGGAGGAGCCCATGGAGACCCTTCTTAGGGCAGATCCACCCAACAGCGACTTAAACCCTAAAGAAAAGGGAAAGAAAGAGCAGGGGGGGGAAAGGATGATTTCTGAAAACGGATTTGGTTTTGGAGCTGCTCCTCTGGGGAAGGGCAGGGGGGTCAGAGAGAACTGGCAGGACAATGTGGGAAGCCACAGGTTGAGAGTTTGGGGTGAGGTTTTTTTGGGCAAAATTTCATTTATTAACTATTTAGCTATGAAATGTTAATAGTATTAGCGTTTATAATGTAATTAGGTTGTAATATAATAGTGTTGATAATATTAGCGTTTTAGAGAAGTGAGGATCTTTTGCTTCAGGAAAAAAAAAACGGTTAAAAAGCAAACAATTTGAAGTGGTTTCCAGTTTTCTGCTCCAATAAAAGCACCGCAAGACCCCGTTCTTTCCCCCAAAATTTCCTGGGAATTCCCAAACTCACCACCAGGCACAGGGCTCCTGCTCTTCCCTTTCTGCTCAGGGCTAAAAGACGAACTCAAGTTGGAAAGGGCGACAGCGGATCCTGGGAAGCAACGCCTGTTCCCATGGCAGAGAGGGATTTACCCACAGATGGAGAGACAGAAAAGAGAATGGTGCCAAAAAAAAAAAGAGGGGGGGGGCACAAACCCACAGTTTACCTCGAAATCCCACCTTCTGGGGCTCAGTACCACGGGAGCATCGGTCCTTGGAGAGCTTCCTCCTCCTCCTCCTCCTCTTGGAGCAGGGAAGGTGAGATTTCAGCAGCGGTTTTCAGAGTCAGCACCTTCCCATCAACACAATTTAAATGGGAATGACTTTTCGGGTAATCCCTGCCTCCAAATCCTTTCAGCACAAACAGCAACAAAAGGCAAGGTTTCACACCCACAAGGTGCCTTTTAAACTGCATTTTTCCCCACCTGCAATGCAATTAACTCCTAAAATCCCGGCAACCCCCCTCTCTGCCCTTGCCCCTGAGGAAGGACCAGGCTGGATTTCACACAAATGCCATTTATCACCTCCAGAACCTCAGGTGGAGGAAGATGTGCGATGGTGTGACAGCTTTCTCCCGTGGGAAGGATAAAGAAAAAACCCCAAAACCACATTAAAACCCAGCACTTTTAACCATTAAAACAGCTTTACAAAGCCACCCGGCACAAAGCCAGCTCCTTATCCCACTGATCACGGCCCAATCGCACCATTTCTCACAATTCAGAATTAAAACCCTCTCTCCTAGAGCCAGGCTTAAAAAAACCCAAAAACCTCAGGGTCGGGTCCTACCTCTGTTTGAAACCCGAAATAGTCACTAAGGTGGGTTGCCCCATTTCCAACTTTATTTTTACCTGTTCCCTTCCCACCCAATCCCACCTCTATTTATTTCCAAGCTTTTCACAGAATTACGAAATGATATGGGAGTTGGAAGGGACCTCTGGAGATCATCTCCTCCAACCCCCTGCCACAGCAGGTCCCACAGGAAGGTGTCCAGGTGGGGTTGGAATGTCTCCAGAGAAGGAGACTCCACCACCTCTCTGGGCAGCCTCTGCCAGGGCTCTGCCACCCTCACAGCAAACAAGTTCCTCCTCAGCTTGAGATGGAACTTCCCATGGGCCACTTTGTGCCCGTTCCCTCTTGGCCTCTCCCTGGGCACCACTGGAAAAAGACTGGCCCCATCCTCCTGACACCCACCCTGGAAGGATTTAGAGCCCTTCATCACATCCCCCCTCAGCCTTCTCTTCTCCACACTCAAAAGCCCCAACTCCCTCAGCCTTTCCTCACCACAGAGATGCTCCAGGCCCCTCAGCATCTTGGTGCTCCTCTGCTCTCCCCTCTCCGCCAGTTCCCTGTCCTTCTGGAACTTGGGAGCTCCGTTTCAGGCCACACACATTTTCCTACATCAATATTTAGCGCCCCCAGCAGCAAGATCCTGATGCTTGGAGGCACTTAACAGTCCAGCCATAAAATAAGACATTTCTACCAGCACAAAACCACTTTTTTTTTAGGATTAAATATGTCTCACACCCTCCAGCTGCCCCCGCTGCATGCCCTGGGGAAGGCAAAACTGCTTGCCACCACCACAACGCAGCAAATATCTACTAAGGCTGCTGCAGATTTGTAGAAAATACACATTTTGTTCTGAAAAAGAGAGGAAAATGGAAAAAAAAAAAATAATGGCCCAGCCTTCTGCAAAACCTCCTCTCACGTACAGCACCGGGTGCCGGAGCCCAGTGGGGATGGTGACATTTGGCACAGCATCCACAGGCACTGCCGGGTTTTAGGCCGGGAAGATTTCTAGGCTTGGGAAGGAAAAGGAATTAGTGGAATTAGTTAGAAGAAAGAAAAAAAGAAAAAAAAACACAAACAAACAAACAAAAAAACCCACCAGCTTGTTTTTTCATTTTTCTTAAATCCCCAAGCCGTGCAATCAACCTCTACAGGAAGAGTTCGGCGTGAGCTGAACTAAACCACTCTAATTAAGTAAAAAGATGTTTGACACCAGGAAAATAATTTCAGTATTTAAAAACTGGCAGATATTTTAAAAAGCAAGCTGTTACACCCCGTTTCCATGCAGCAAAAGGCTCGAGTTCTACCAACTCTTCTCAGCCACAGGGGAAACAGAGGAAGGGGATGGAACATGAAAGCACAGGGAAAATTTAAAAAATTAATAATAAAGGGAAATATCTAAGCTGACTTACGATCATTGTTACCGGGGACGAGCGCGGGGCTTTGCTCTGGGGAGAGAAGTCACCACCCGGACACACAGAGACTTGGGAGGCTTCATCTGACCCGAGCAAGGGCTCTGGGTTAATTAGGTTTTTGTGCTAAAAAAGGTGGTGGGGGGCGAACAACCCACCCCCACAGAGCAGGAAGACAATGTCCCTCCCTCCAGGGCAGGCACAAAGAAGGTGGTGTGTGAGGGAGAAAGGATTCACTCCCCAAGGCTGCGACCATCAGCTCCAGTCTTTTCCAAGAGACTCCTCTCTGCATTATCTGGGGAAAAACAAGAGGTTTTTTTTTTACCCCCTCCTTCACCATCAAAACTGCAGCCGGTATCATCCATCCCGCTTCACCTCCAGCATTTTCTTTCCATGGGCCAGCAAATTCCTAAACTGACCTTCCTCAAGGCATCACCCATCTTGCATGACAAATCCCCCACACACCTCGGCCACTTCAGATCACCTTTTGTCACCTAAAATGCCTGGAAAAGGAAAGATTTAAATCATTTTTGCAAGGCCCCAGCAGAGCCTAAGGTTGGTGCTTGAATATCAAATCCTGAACGTATTTATTTCTTCTGTGATTATAGATGAAGTTTAATCTTCTATTACAAAACCCGCCCGGCAGGTTAAGTCGGCGGAAGGAGACACCTTGGGAGCTGCACTCTAAAATTAGAGTAAAAGAAAATAAACCCAACCTCCTTCCGACACCAACACCCAACGAAAGGAAAGCTTTAAATCAAATTATTTTAGGGAGATCCAAGGCAGTTTAAAAGGGCATGAAGAAATGAGGGCAAACGAGCGAAAACCTGCGCCCTCTGCAATATGGCGGCCGGTTGCTGTGGTAATTTTAAACACAAGGTGATCCCAGGCAGCGAAATTATTGCAGGAAATGATAAATTCAAGCCCCTTGCAGCCTCCTTTATACCAGAATTTTTCAATAAAAGTGGAAGTTGGGAATGAGCTGGTCAAAAACTCCAAGCTCTATGCTCTGGAGCTTTTTCTGTTGGACATTAATGCTATGGAAGGCTGTAAACATTATAAAAGTAATTGTTTTCTGCTAAAAAACAACACCTTTTTTATTTCTGGCTGCAAAACCTCTGCTGGTGCATTTCAAGTAGAAAGGCAATAACAGAATTATGATGTAAAAACTGTAAAAACTTTGAGTGATGGTGGGGAATCCATGTTGGGGCCTAAAAATGGGTTTTGAGGTGGAGCATCGCTCAGGCGTCAGCTCCTTCCCCAGCACCAAGTCTTACAAATATTTGGGGTCAAATCCCGACTCTTGGCCCACCTTTCTCTTCAATTTGGGGTCAAATCCCGACTCCTGACCCACCTTTCTCTCTCCTGCTCCACTTCCCCAGGCTCTCGGGAAGATTCTCAGGGGGATGGATCCCAAAAGGCTGTTGCAGGGATGGTGCACGTTTATGGAAGTTTAAAACAAATTAAAAAATAGGGACAAGTCAGGAAAAAAAAGCGAAGAAGAAGAAACTAATCTTTTTCAGCAAGTATCCTGTCAAATCTGCAGAGAACAGAGCTAAAATTTGACTTTCTCAAGAGTTTTTCCTCAATAAATCCTACCAGTTCCAGCAAGGAAAAACGAAAACAAAGCTTATCCCAGTATGTTGTAAAATGGGAAGGGCATCACTGCTCCTGCCTGAGGGATTACACGGCTGCACAGACACCCATGTCAAACCCCCAGTCATGATCTGGGCTGTGGCTCAGCTCATTCATAAATCTAAACAATCAAAACGCAGATAATCTATTAATTAGGACAAAGGTCAAAGCCACCCGGCAAACATTTTAATTTTTCTTTATGGTTCTCTGCCAATTAAAAATAGGGGTTTATAAATCCTCTCTCCCTCTCTGTCTATATATACACACAAATTATATTTAGAATTACGTCACCAGGTCTCCAACAGAGGACGTCGAAGGAAGGCTGTCACCTCCCCGCTTCCAGCCACTGCAAGGCGAAGATTTAATCACAGAGGGAAAATGAGAAACAATTAAGACCACAGAACCACCTCAAAGCCTTTTTCCTTTAAAAAAGCAGGGATTCCTCCACCTTTGTTTTCCCAGTATTCCTAAATACTATAGGATTTAGGAGAACTGAGTTTCTATATGACCCCGCTCTTGGATATTATGTGTGGAGTGTGTTAATTATCCAGGCACGTGTGCAGGTGACTAAAGGTATGTCGAATGACTCGGAACTCAAAATCTCTTGCCTGGGTAGCCTCCAGCTGCTAAATATCCTCATTTTTGAGAAACCCAGGTGCTGGAGCACACCCTCCCAGGGAGGCATCCCAAGGCCATGACTTTCCCCATCCACATATGTCCTCACTCCACCAATGTACAGACCTACAACCTTAAAAAAAGGAAAAAAACCTATTCCCAGCACGCTCAGACACAGCCAGCTCCCGGAAGAAGGCAGTTTTCCGATTTTTAGGCATCTGGATCAGCAGAAACCACAGGGATCAACCACCCGAAGCCGAAATGTGGACCTATATTCTTTTTTTCCTCCCATTTTTAATTTTCACTTGAGGAAAACGCGGCAGATCTGCCCTGTCGTCGCTGCACGGCGCGTTTCTGGACCACAAGCAGATGGAAAATGAGCAGTGGGTGGAAGCTGCACAAGAATCCAGGGTGGAAGGACAAGCCAAAATATCCTTCTCCCTCAAAACCAAATGATGAAGACCCAAAGTTGGGTACCAAAACCCAGACAAATTCTCCGAGAGCAAAGCTATAAACCACAGGCTTAGTTTTTAAGAGAAGTGGACAACGGTACCGAAAACGGGCTGTGGATGGAGGAGGAAAAAATAATAAAGGCGAGAGAAGAGGGGAAGGGGCAGCACTGCATGGAGTCCACGTCACCTTCCTGGAGATTCCCAACCTGGAGATCAACAACCTTATTTAATTTGGCTACGCTGCAAGGAAATGGCCTCAGAAAGTTTGGGTCTGGCTAGGAATCGCTTTAAGACGACGTCAAATATACTAAACCCAAGTGAGAAGTTTGTGTGATAACTTACTGGCCGGGCAGGCCAGCAGGGGAAGGTCTCCTCCCATGACCGAGACAAATTTAGACGTATAAAGAGAATTTTCTTTAAGCAAATTGACTTTTCAGAGCCTTTAAGGTTTAAGGGCAGAGCTGAAAATCCCTCAGGTACGCTCAGGCCAAGTTTCTCCCTTATTACTCTCGATTTCACACCCCCTGGGACCACCATTAGTCTCCTTAATAAAGGGGAGGAGCTTTCGGAGGGAAATGCAGGTGTAAAGCCGAGCCTTTCCCTTCCACGAGCGCCTCCCTGATGGATTATACACGAGGACCTGAATTTGGGTATTTAACCGCAGGAGCTTCTGCCCTGGGCCAAGGACACCGGCTTTACCGACTGTTTTTCCCCAGAGGAAAGCAGAAAACAGAATCATGATGCCAACGAGAAGCAAAACACACTCAAGTCCCAAGGTGGCACAACCAGCGAACGGCACACGAGCGTCCACAGCTTCCACGCACGTTAAAAACAAAAATCAAGTAGTAATAGCCACAACCAAAAACTTGATGTTTTAAACTGTTTGAATCCATACAGAGTCACACTACCAAAATCGTTGGGGTGATGAAACGCACCGGCCCTAAACCCCGACCCCAGCAAACCATCCGGGAGTGCCACCAAGCCAGCACCTTTCGGAGACACAGGACGGCAGGAAGACTATCTTCCCCCAGAATGGAGCTAAATTCAAGTCAGGGAGGTCCACCTGCAGCAGAGCGCAGAAGAAACAGCGGATAAATATATTCCAGCCGTAGGGTGTGGAAGAGAACCCGCTGCAGCACCTTCTGTTTCCATCATGACCTGCAGACACCACCTGAAGAATTCCTTGGGACTCTCAACCCACGCCATGACCCCACCAACGTATCACCTCCACCCTCAGAACACAGTAGCCAGGGATGATCTCGGTGTCTTCTTGAAGGAAGCGCTCACTCATCCCAGCTTTGGCTGCATCAGCTGCACCGCTACAGCTCCAACAACAGCACAAGGAGGTGAAGTTTCTTCTGGATGGATCTATTCAGATGCATCCATGGACGCAAACATCCACCAGGAAGG
The DNA here is from genome assembly GCA_013400055.1 of Nycticryphes semicollaris. Lineage (NCBI taxonomy): Eukaryota > Metazoa > Chordata > Aves > Charadriiformes > Rostratulidae > Nycticryphes > Nycticryphes semicollaris. The sequence goes on from VXBJ01007839.1 coordinate 97,538, forward strand.
TCCAGGTTGGTGTCAGAAAGCTCCACGGAGAAGCTGCGGACCTCACGTGGAGCTTGGTGGTGGCTCTGAGCTCAGGGATTTGGGCTGGCCCCAGTTTGGGCACCCGAAGAGGCAAGGTGAACTGGTTTTACTGGAGGCTGAAGTTCTCAAGAACCTGAGGCTCTGGTTACCAAGTGGGACACAGAGGGCGATCTCCAGTGAACGCCATCAGCACGTACTCAAGTCACCTGTAATCCAGCTCCTTCCATTCAATATCCCACCTCCCACAGCACAGACCTGGCAACAACGATGCCCCATCCCTGGAGATGTTCAAGGTCAAGTTAGGCATGGCTTTGAGCAACCCCACCTAGTAGAAAATGTCCCTACCCATGGGCTGGGGACCCTTTAAAAAGTCCCTTCCCAACCCACATCATTCTGTAAATAATTCCCACAGAAAATAAGGCTAAGCCTAAGGATTTACCGGGCTCCGCTTGCGTCACCGGGCTGCGACCAGTGCCCTCCAAGCCCCCGCGTCTCGCAGCAGCACAACTCCAACGCCACGGAGCCACCAAATTAACTCCTGCAAAAAAACCAAACACCACCACCTCCCCCCCCCTCTTTGTCACACCTCCCCAGTGGGTGCAGGGCCAGGGGATCCCACTCTCTCCAGCAGAACCGAACATCCCACAACCATCAAGCTTTGTTTTCCACCACACTTTGGAAATACCAAACCGCTTCTCGGGGACGCACCGTACGAGACATTTCTAATATCGCCACATCCAAGAGGAGAGAAGGAGGTGATGAAGCCCAAGGTACCCCCGCCTCTGAAGAAAACCATCGCCGAGCCACCGCGAATAATCCTTTTCTCAAGGTAAAAGCGCACACGCGCTGGGAAGAGCACATCCCAAATCAGAAATGCCACCAACGAAGCGGCAAAAGGCATCTCAGGCGCCCAGCGAGACGCTCGGCTTCAAGGCAGGTGTGGGGAAACAAGGCTCTGGAAAAAAAAAACCCCATCCAAATGCCTCCCCACAGCCACCAGAGTTCCAACCGCAAACACACGCCCCAAGAAAAGTCAGACCAATACTTCAGTATTTCAGAGAAACCTCTCTGGTTTCTTTCAAGAGCCCGGGTTGGCAACGCTCGAGATCCTTTTAGACAACAAGCGGCGGCGCGATATAACCTGAACGCTTTTAACCGTCACGCTCGCTGCGACGCTTTGGTTTGACACCGAATGCCACCCCAGGCCCCAGGGAGAGGACTGAAAACTAAAAAAAAACAACGCCTCAATGAAGCAAAAACTTTCTGGAGGGAGAGGAGAGTTGTTTGAACCCGGAGGGTGGCTCAGGATGGGACCGTCGCTCCCTGTCGGGGTTAAACTCAGGTAAATCCGGCGTGGGGCTCGCTCACGGCTCTACCGTCCTGGGGAGAAAGGCAGGAGCCATGTCCGGCAAAACACAACTTGGACTCAAAACAAAATCCTCCGTTTCTCACTAATTTTAGACAGCTGGGCCGCTCAGGCAGGCATCGTTTCAGCTGAAACAGATCCTCAGGTGGGCACTGGCAGAACTCATCGAAAAAAGACCAAAAAAGAAAAAAAAAAAAAAAAAGAGGTTTGCTCTGCCGTCCTTGGTTAAAAACACGCCATTTCTAGTTTTGCCTCCAAGTCCAAACCGTGGCACGGAGGTGCCACATGCCGGGTGTCTGCCTCCTTCCACCCCTGCCACACGTCGGGGACGCCGCACACGCAAAGTTTTTACCAGGCACCCGAATCCTTTGCGGAGGAAGTCTAAAAATGTAAAAATAGCGTTGAGAACCAACAAGGAGGAGGAGGGAAGGGGAAGGGGGTGGAGGGGAAGAGAGAAGGAAAGCAACCCCACCGCTGCCAGCAGGAACTGAAGGGCTTGCTGAAAAGAAGGAATAAAGCTGGAATAAAGCGATGCCGGGGAGGGGAGGGGTGTCGGTGAAAATCCCCAGCGCAGAGGAGAACCGGAGTTCACCGGCCATTAAGGCTGCTCAATTCCCCCCCTCCTTCTTGCCTGGCTCCTTCCTCCTGTCAGAAAATGGGGTCAGGGCAGGGGCCGGCCAGGAAGATTGAAGGGGCGAAATACAGCCGCGACTCGGTATCTCCTCCACACACCGTGGAGGGGAAATAATAATAATAACAAAAAAGGTGCGGAAAAATCTCCTCCCGCCACCCCCTCCCCGCTCCTTCCCCGAGGGAGGCCAGGACACGTCCGCACTCACCTCCCGGCCTCCTTCCCTCCCTCCGCGGGGGCACCCCGGGGAGGGCAGGGGCTGTCCCCCGCCACCCTCGGTCTCCCCCGCCGCGCCGCTCCGTTCTCCACCCCCTCCACCACCCCCCAGGCCCGGCCTCCCCCCGCCGGCGCCCGGCCGCGGCGCTCACGCAAGGCCGGGGATTCGCGGCCTACGCCGCCGGGCCCGGCAGGCCTCAGGTCGCCGTGCGGGGACGGGGAAGGGAAGGGGGTCGGCCGGCGGCGCGGCCCGCGCTTACTCCGGGGTGGGGTGCTCCGGGTCGTAGAAGTCCCCCATGGTCGGGCGGGCGCTGTCCGGGGGCGGGGA
>VXBJ01007839.1:100115-118273 GCA_013400055.1 Nycticryphes semicollaris
CGGCCGCCCGGCTCCTCCTCCCCGCCGCGCCGCCGCACCGCCGCCGCCGCTCCGCTCCGCTCCTCTCCGCTCTGCTCTGCTCCTTTCCGCTCCCCACGGGGCGGGCAGCCGCGCCGCCGGGGAACGGGACGTGGACCGGCCGCGGGATTCACCGGGATCTCAGGCAGGGGAGTCCCGGGGACAGACCGGGATCAACCGCGGGCCCGGCGGGATCTCGCAGGGCTCAGCCGCAGCACCCCCGGATCATCCCCCGGGATTGCAAGGACCACATTGGGATCAGCCATGGGACCACCGAGATCTTCCCGGGATTGCTGGGACCACATTGGATTCAGCTGCGGGATCACCAAGATCGCCCCAGCATCACTGGGACCAGCCACAAGATCACGGAGATCTCCCTGGCATCACTGGAACCACACCGGGATCAGCCTCAGCACCACCAGAATCACTCCCTGGATCACCCCCAGTGTCACCAGGGCCACACTCTGGTGTGGATCATACCGGGATCAGCCATGGGATCACTGAGACCTCATTGGGATCATGCAGGGAATAACCAGGGCCACAGCAGGATCAGTTGCAGGACTGCCGGGATCACCCTCAGGACCACTGGGACCCCCCTGGGATCAGCTGTAGGATCACGGAGATCTCCCTGGGATCACTGGGACCACACCAGGATGTCACCGGGATGACCAGGATCACCAACATCCTGTGAATCTCCCCTGGGATCATTGGCACTCCCAGATCACCTCCAGGATCACCCTGGGATTCTGGCACCACAGGATCTCCCCCAGGATGACAGGCATCTCTGGGATCACACCTGGGACAACCCCGGGGTCGTGCCTGTCCCCGTGCCCTGCCAGCGCCCAGGCCATGTTCCAGGGAAAACCACCACAAAATCACTAAAACCCGCTCTTGTCCTTCCTCAGGTTGTTTTATTTCACCAGCTTCCCAAGCCCTGGGGAGAGCTCCTCCAGGGAGACGGTGCCGGAGCGCCCCAGGAGCCGGCTTTCAGGGTGCAGTAGGACCTTCCTGCTCACACGGGAGCCACAAAATAACGTTTGCAGCATCCAAAATTGAGGTTTCTTGCCTTTTTCTCCCCCCAGATTTGGACTGGCAGAGATTCACGGGGATGGGGTGGGTGGCACCGAGCAGCACCTCGGGGGAAGCTTGGGTGGGGGGGGGCGTTGTGGAATCAAGGGGTGGATGGAGGAGAAGGTCAAAGGAAGGGGCATTTCGGTTCCTGTGGAAGTGTTTTCTTGGGAAATTCAGCTTTATAAACCTTTGGAAATTAATAACTGGGTTTTCCAGTAACTCCAGTGACATGCCGGAGGGTTTTCCAGTAACCCCAATGATTCACCAGGCTTTGGCCGGGGCATTTCCAATGGACACAGAGCACGGGATGCTGCGGTTTTGGGGGAGATTTCAGCTCCTTTAAGCCAAGCCTGCAGTTTGACCACCACGTATCTATGTATGTATATATGGGCACACGTCCATACGTGGCTTTTGGGAGTCTTGGCTGTGGTGAGGAGTGATGGAGGAGCCAAGGCTGATGGCAGGTTGGGCTGCTGTCATTGCCCAGGTGGGTATTTAATTAATATTTCTTGGTTTATTACCTTTTTCAGGCAGATCCATACACCCAGACATCGGAGCAGCCAGCGGCACGGCCAGCCCACGTGTGTGCCACTTGCCCTGGGCAAGCTGGGCATTGGAAGGAACCCTGTGAGATCTCGCACCTCTCATCATTTTGGGGAAATCCCAGGATCGGCCCCGCTCTCCCCCGACAAGACTGATGTGATGGTGAACCACAGCAGGAGGAGGAGATGGGACTCTCTTGGCTGGATATTTGGGATAGAAGCTTCCCTGGCATGTGCCAAGCTGGAATCGGCTTCCCACCTTCACCAGTGGAGGAGGAGGAGGAGGATTTCCCCCAGGCCTTCAGCTCAGCGGGCAAAGAGAACAGCAGCCTGAAATCCTCCAGAGCTTTTCAGTTGCTGGGCACCATGATTCCCCCCTCCTCGGGATCTGAATGGCTTTTCCCAGCGAGCGGTGGGCAAACACTGCTGTGTTCCTGCTGCGCTGGGGTGGGGAGGCTGCTGGAAATCACCCCTGATGTAAATCTTAAGGCCGGGCAGGTGATGGACCTCTCACCAGGAGGGCAAACGCCCCTGGAGTTGCTTCAGTCCAAGAGAGAACTTGCCCTCACTCAAACCTGCCTCCTCAGGATCCACCTGGAGAGCATCAGACTGGCCAAGATGTGACTTGGAAATCGGTTGAGAAGAAGCCCAGGAGGACACGGCCTCCAGCACCAGGGAGGGAGGAGGCAGAAGGAACCCAGAGCATTCACAAAACCCTTTCTCTCTGTCGTGACGCCGCCTTCTCTGAAGACACTGGGAACAGCAAGCGTTGCTATTTGAACTCCCTGGCTCCCTTCCCATCCAAACAACGGCTCTGATTCCCAACAACCATCGCTCTACCTGCACAACAGTTGGGTGGTTGGGGTTGTTGTTGAATCCCTTTACTGTTTATTGCTGATAAACCCCTTGGGGACGGGAAGGCAGGGCGCTTCCTGAGGCGACGTTCCAGGCCGAGCCCCAGCCCGTTACACGACGTGCAGAAAGGAGAGGGGTTTGTTCTTCCCGGCAGCTGTGACGAGCCCGGGTTTCTTGCGCATTTGCTTGAGGGACGACATGGTTTTGGTGTCCGTGTGCTGGCCCCAGAAAACAAAGAGCATTTTTTAAGGTGAGCTCGCTTTTCAGAGCAGAATTCTCACCAGGAAAAGCTTTTTTTTTCCCTAAAAAAAAAAAACCCAACCCCAAACACCTTCCCAAGTGGTGCTAGAAAAAAGTCGCCCAAATAACCCCCGTCGCACCAGCGTTGCTTGACTGGTGGCAGATCCCAGCGGGCTCAAAGGAGGGCACAGGAAGACCTGGGAAATTCTCCTCCCAAACTTAAAAATACTCTTTAAAAACATTAAATGCTAGAGCTGTGCAGCCCCGTAGCTCTCCTGAACACCCCGTTTTTGTGAAGTCCTGCTAAGTTTAAAGGCTGAGGGAGTTGGGGCTTTTGAGTGTGGAGAAGAGAAGGCTGAGGGGGGATGTGATGAAGGGCTCTAAATCCTTCCAGGGTGGGTGTCAGGAGGATGGGGCCAGTCTTTTTCCAGTGGTGCCCAGGGAGAGGCCAAGAGGGAACGGGCACAAACTGGGCCATGGGAAGTTCCATCTCAAGCTGAGGAGGAACTTGTTTGCTGTGAGGGTGGCAGAGCCCTGGCAGAGGCTGCCCAGAGAGGTGGTGGAGTCTCCTTCTCTGGAGACATTCCAACCCCACCTGGACACCTTCCTGTGGGACCTGCTGTGGCAGGGGGTTGGAGGAGATGATATCCAGGGGTCTCTTCCAACCCCCAACCCCATAGCATTCTGAGATTCTGAGATTCTGTGAAGTTCAGGGCCTCAGTGGTATCTTTCCAGGAAGGAACTAGCTGGGAGAAGCTCTGAGATTGGTTTTTAGTAGAAGATCAGCTGAGATTACCTTTTGATCAGTCTTCATTTTGGCTTTGTAGAAGGAGACAGAAGCCGGACAGGCCGGCAGCATGGTCTCCTGCATCCTCTCAAACCTCTCCTGCTCATCTTCTTCCTGCCAGGAGAAAAGCAGACCCCACTCTGTGAAAAAAACCCCACACATCTGGAGACACAGAGGTCAATGGCTCCCCTTTGCCACATCAAACACTCGTTCGACAATCTCTCCGAAGCCCCAGAAGTGAGAAGTCCTCCTTTCCCATGCCTGAGGTGAGCAGATTTTGGGCAGAACTTTGGGCAAAATCCATTTGAAAGTGGGAAGCCCCAAAGGGAGGTCCCTCAGCTGTTCTTCTCATGGCCATGCTCTTGAAGGCCATGCTCATGGCCTACTCCCTTCCACTGCAAGATGATGTCACAGCCTGAAGAAGGTCTGAGCTTCTGTGTAGCCCCTCCTGAGCCCAGCCATCAGCGATGTCCGTGCCTGGTCTTCTCCAGAGAACAACCTCCCTGAAGGTGTGAGCTCATTAAATAGGAACATGGGTTGAACATAAATTCAGTTTGATGAGTTACCAGCTTGTGGGTAATGTTTTCCTGCCAGATCTGAGGGATACCTCTAGCAGGTTCTTAGGTCACCTCCTGGGGGGGGTTCGGGAGTAGCCTGGAGAAGGTGACAGTGACATTCTGGAGGGATAAAAGGCAAGTGGCCAAACGGAATCAAGCCAAGAGTAAAAGATGAGCTCAATGGAGAAAGAGGTGAGAACAGTAAAGGAAGAGCCAGTCTGGAAGAGGAAAACTGGTTCTAAGTAGGAAACAAACCTCCAGAGAAAAATGAGGTGGTTCCCTCCCAGACCCAGCATAGGCCTCGGCACGGCCAGTGACGCTGACTGGAAGCTGCAGTGCGTTGCCCAGTGAAAGGAACAGGAGAAGAATGAGAGCTGGAGAGGGACTCTGTCAGGAAGTGGAGTGACAGGACAAGGGGTAACAACTTTAAATTGGAAGAAGAAAAATTTAGATGAGATACTGGGAAGAAATTCTTTCCTGTGAGGTTTGGTGAGAGCCTGGCCCAGGTTGTCCCGAGAACCTGTGGCTGCCCCATCTCTGGAGACATTCCAAACCAGCCTGGACACGTTCCTGTGGGACCTGCTCTGGGTGTTCCTGCTCTGGCAGGGGGATGGGACTGGATGAGCTTTCAAGGTCCCTTCCAATCCCTGTGATTCTGTGATTCCCTTTCCCAAACACCTGCAAACGTCCCCTGCTTCTGGTGGGAACAAGCTCCAGGAAGAGCCAGACCTAGGACCTGTCCCCACAAGCTGCTCTCTGCCATCTGCTGAGGTTGGAGCAGCAGTAAGGGGAGATGGGTCACACCACCAAAGGATGTCCCCCTCCTTGCCGTGCATCGCTTTGAGGTGTCAGAAGCTCTGCCACCACCTTCCCAACAAACGGCCTGGGGGTTTCGAGTCTGACATTTAATAAAACCTGGAATGACTTCAAACACAAAGAAGAAGCCTCATAATCCAGACTTCTCCAGGTACAGCCTGCCCAGGGAGGTGGTTGAGTCACCATCCCTGGAGGTACTTAAGAAACTTGTAGATGTGGCACTTCAGGGCACGCTCCAGTGGCCGAGACTGTAGGGAGTGGGTTGTGGTTTTGTGTCTGGTTGGACTCAGTGATCTCAGAGGTCTTTTCCGACCATAACAATTCCGTGATTCTGTGGTAAATCATAGAATGATTTGGGTGGGAAGAGACCTTAAAGCCCACCCAGTGCCACCCCGTGCCCTGGGCAGGGACACCTCCCACCAGCCCAGGTGGCTCCAAGCCCCCTCCAACCTGGCCTTGAACCCCTCCAGGGATGGGGCAGCCACAGCTTCTCTGGGCAACCTGGGCCAGGCTCTCACCACCCTCACACCAAACAAGTTCTTCCCCACAGCTCAGCTCAATCTCCCCTCTCTCAGTGTCAAACCCTTCCCCCTCATCCTAGGGCTCCCCTCCCTCATCAAGAGTCCCTCCCCATCTCTCCTGGAGCACCTTTAGGGACTGGAAAGGGTTGGAAAGTCCCCCTGGAGCCTTCTCTTTGCCAGGCTGGACCCCCCCAAACACTCTGTCCTCTGAGAATGCTTAAGAGAAAGGAGAAGTTTAAGAGAAAGGTGGGTTGTCAGGAATGACAAAAGAGCCTGGTTACCCCGAGGTGGCGGTTTCTAAACAGAGGGCTGGCTGGGCACCCAGTTGCCACAACACAAAACACAATAGTTTAGCCCAGGATGTCCCAGATTCTGTGGACTGGAAACAAGGCTCCCACCTACCCCTTGTGCCTCTGGGCAGTTTGCCCGGTTCCTGACAGTCACCAGATGAGCGGGTACTTCAATCCTTTCTGTCCTATTTCAGCCTTTTCACAGTAAAGCAAACCTGAAAGCCAGGTGGATCTCCAGATACATCCTGGCAGAGAGCGTTTCAACACCAGCAGCTCTGCTCTGCTGGGAGGAAAGGGGCAGAGCTGTGCCTTCCTCCTCCCAACCGGGCTTAGTCGTGCCCTCCTTTACCGTCCCACGTGCGGTTATTGAGGAGAACAAGCAGAGCTGCCGGGACAACTCACCAGGCACATGACTCTGTTTATGGGAATCATTCCAGGTCTGATGTTGCCACCGGGCTTCAGAGCTTCCTGCATATCCTTGGGGATAAGGAAAGACTCGCTGTACCAGATCTCAAACTCTGCAAAGCAAAGCAAAGGGGACAATAAACAGAGCTGGGAGGACCGAGGAGGCAGAAGGGGTCTGCATCTGGGTCCCCACCCGTGGGTCAGAGGGGACCTCGGTGCTCTTACACTCTCGGGTGGGACCTCGGGATTCCACGCTCCTGAGTTTCAAACTATTAGAAAAGGCAGTTATAAAGGACAGGGCCCTTTCAGCTGCGCTGCTGGGAGGTGGCAGCTGGCCCTGGGGACAGTCCCCTGGTCTTGTGGAGGCCCAAAAGGTGGCTGGCCACCAGATGGCACTGCTCCTGCATCCCGGGGACGTGGAGCCCTCCAGTTTGGAGCTGGCCATTTTGAGCGGCCAGGACATCTGGGGGTCAGATTTCCATTCCAAAGGCTTCAGAAACGCTTTTCCATCCCGTAATAGTCAGCGAGAACGCACAGCAGGAATTGTGTCCTTATTAATGCTGGGCACTTCCCAACCGCCGGCTGCCAAGAGGCTGTGTGTGCCCTGTGCCCTGCTCCACTCCTCGGGCACTTCTCCCCACGGAGCGGGAGAGCCAACAGACCCCGGTGTCACCACGGAGGGACCCCAAGAACGGGGCTGCTTTCTCTCCTGGGAGTCGTGAAGGACGAACGAGGTCAAACACAGAGCCCTGCTCTGCCTTGGCAGGGCCAAAACGATGCAACACCGCTGATTTTTTACCCCTGTTTTAGCTCTGAGGGGACCTTTTCTCCCTGGGCTGGCACAGGTCAGGAAGGAGGCCGTGCCCCTGTGTTTAAACAAACAACAAATGTCAGGAGCACCCAAAAAACAACCAGATCTGGGACAAAACAGCAGCAAAGGTTCCACACTATTATGATTTGGCCTCATCCATCCCCTGGAACAATCCAGGCATCTCTTTCGGGGCGGGATGCGCTTCCGGATACAAGTTGTGCTCTGGTGACTTTGGAGAAGATAGAAGTGTTGCCAGGTGCAAGGCATTCAAATGTTTGGGACTCTGGCATTCATGGAATCAAGGAATGGTCAGGGTTGGAAGGGACCTCTAGAGATCACCCAGTCCCACTCCCCTGCTAGAGTAGGATCACCCACAGCACATCACTCAGGGCTCCATCCAGATGGGGCTTGAAGGTCTCCAGAGAAGGGGACTCCACACCCTCCCTGGGCAGCCTCTGCCAGGGCTCTGCCACCCTCAAAGGGAAGAAGTTCCTCCTCATGTGGAGATGGAACTTCCCGTCTCCCACCTTGTGCCCGTTGCCCCTCGTCCTGTCACTGGGAACCACTGGGAAGGGTCCGGCTCCATCCCCCTTCAACCCACCCTTTAGATCCTTGGGAGCATGAAGAAGGTCTCCCCTCAGCCTTCTCTTCTCCAGGCTCAAGAGTCCCAGCTCTCTCAGCCTTCCCTCACCAGGGAGATGCTCCAACCCCTCCATCATCTCTGTTGCCCTACACCGGACTCTCTCCAGTAGCTCCCTGTCTCTCTTGAACTGGGGAGCCCATTTACTGTCTTCCTCTTCCATCCTATGGGATAAATCTGGGGATAGAGCAGGACCACACTCCTGTGGCCACAGCCTCAAACTGAGCGTCCTGCAGCAGAGCCCACCCTGAATTTGCAGGGATCACCCTCAGCAGAGACGTGACTCATCGCCACGAGGGTGGTGCTCATGAAGAACACCTTAAAATGACCAAATTCAGCTTCCTGCCAAGGAACCCATGCTGAGACCTGAGTAATGGTGATCTCATGGTGGGTCAAGAGGAGACATCTGCAATTCAGAGCCAAAGCCCTGGCCCAGTGCAGGTCCTCAGCCACCACCTCTATTAAATGAGAATCAGGGCCATCAGCGGGAGCGTTATTGTCACCGTCATTGTGAAAGGCTTTTCCCCACAGCATCACACCAAGAAGTGTGACCAAGGAGCACTACATCTTTATCTGTGAGAGAATCATCAAATCATGGAACAGTTTGGGTGGGAAGGGACCTTAAAGCCCACCCAGTGCCACCCCCTGGGCAGGGACACCTCCCACCAGCCCAGGTTGCTCCAAGCCCCCTCCAACCTGGCCTTGAACACAACAGAAGCAGCCACAGCTTCTCGGGGCAGCCTGGGCCAGGGTCTCACCACCCTCACAGGAAAGGAATCTGCAATAATTCAGCATTATGTGAAAAAAAACCCACCTCAAAACCCCCAAAACAACCAAAAAAACCCCAATCATTAATAAAAAACAAGCCTGGAAAGCAACAACAGAGGATGACAGGGCCTTGGTTTATGCAATATGTGTCTGTGGAGTGTCTCGGCACTGAGCTGCTCTCAAGGATCCCAGCTAAACTGGAGGCTCTCCAGAAACCACCCTGGCACCCAGTACCTGAGATGAGTTTATTCCGGCACTGGTCCACCAGATGCTGGCAGTACTGGATTTCTGCCTTCAGGTCTTGCAGTTCAGCGTAACCAGACCTGTACTCCTCCTTCAGGTCCTTCAGCTTCATGATGAGTAGAAACTCCTCCTCGTCAATTATGATCCGTCCTTTGTCATCAACGTACTCTCCTGGAGGGTAAGAAAAGGAAACGAAGGTTACTTAGGAGGGTGGAGAGGGATGAAGAACAGTCATTATGCTTGGAACCACAGGGTAGTTACCCACTTATCCTGAGGTTAACCACACAGTTGACATTTCCTTAGACAAGCTTTCTACAAATAAATACGGCCTTGGGAGTGGTGTGGGGCAGAAATCACCTCTGAACTCTTGAACCCGCTTCGGACATCGGTCCTCTCGGAGCGGGGACACACGTTGATGAAGAGGAAAGATGCAGGTACCAGTACAAATTGCAGGTACCAGTACAAGCTGGGAACTGCCCTGTTGGAGAGCAGCGTAGGGGAAAGGGAGCTGGGGGTCCTGGTGGGCAGCAGGATGCCCATGAGCCAGCTCTGTGCCCTGGTGGCCAAGAAGGCCAATGGCATCCTGGGGGGTATGAGAAGAGGGATGGTCAGAAGGTGGAGAGAGGTTCTCCTCCCCCTCTGCTCTGCCCTGGGGAGACCCCATCTGGAATAGTGTGTCCAGTTCTGGGCCCCTCAGTTCCAGAGGGACAGGGAACTGCTGGAGAGAGTCCAGGGCAGGGCTACAAAGATGCTGAAGGGAGTGGAGCATCTCCCAGAGGAGGAAAGGCTGAGGGAGCTGGGTCTCTTGAGCTTGGAGAAGAGGAGACTGAGGGGTGACCTCCTGAATGTTTATCAATCTGGAAAGGGTGAGTGTCAGGAGGATGGAGCCAGGCTCTTCTCAGTGACAGGCAATGACAGGACAAGGGGCAATGGGTACAAGCTGGAACAGAGGAGGTTCCACTGAAATAGGAGGAAAAACTTCTTCAGGGTGAGGGTGAGGGAACACTGGAAGGGGCTGCCCAGAGAGGTTGTGGAGTCTCCTTCTCTGGAGACATTCCAAACCCACCTGGACACGTTCCTGTGTGACCTGCTCTGGGTGTTCCTGCTCCGGCAGGGGGATGGGACTGGATGAGCTTTCAAGGTCCCTTCCAGTGCCTCAGTTTGTGTGATTCTGTCATTGTGTGATGGGGCTCTGCAGAAAGACACCCACGTGGCAGCCGGCTGGAGGGGATCACCTAGAGCGTTTATGGCTCCTGGGCAGCCATGGCAAGGGGTTTTGAGAAAAAGGGAGGGCTGGTCAGCCCCTTGGGGACAGTTAAACCCGTGCTACTTCCCTGTGATAAACTTCTCTCTTGGTGTCCCTCAAATCAGCGTGCTTTCCAGCACTCACAATAAACCACCAGTCGGTACGTGGCATCATAAAAAAGCAAAGGCCCACGAGAAGGAGTGAGTCTGTGAAAAGACAGACCCTCACGTGGGTACGGATTCAAGGTGGTTTGTTCATCATTCAACCAGAAGAACTTTGGTTTTACAGGATCAGACCTTCTGGGAAGAGGCCTCTTGGCAAAGCACGGTCATAAAAGTCTCTCTGGAAGAAGAGAAATGGAAGCCAGTCCAGTCACGTTCATGCTGGCTCTGACTCTCCATTTCTTCTCCTCTCCTCAGCAGAACCCAATAGAACCAGCTCCTGGGAGTCCTGGTGCAGGAACAGGAAACCTGACAAACTTCCCAGTCTCATCCAGGCAAATTCCACCTCACAAACATCTTGCAGCAGTGAAGGAGGAAGGCGCTTAGCCCATCGGTTGTTTTTCCTCTAGAACCCTGCAGTTTGGGATTTTGACTTTCACAGACCCTAATCTAATCATAGACCTACTAATGGAGTCTCACAAGAGGAAAGGCACTGAGGGGCTGGAGCGTGTCCAGAGAAGGGCAATGGAGCTGGTGACGGGTCTGGAGAGCAAGGAGAAGTGTCTGGAGAGCAAAGAGAAGGGTCTGGAGAGCAAGGAGAAGGGTCTGGAGAACTGCTGAGGAGCAGCTGAGGGAGCTGGGGGTGTTCAGCCTGGACAAAAGGAGGCTGAGGGGAGACCTTCTCGCTCTCTCCAACTCCCTGAAAAGAGGGTGTAGCCAGGGGGAGTCGGTCTCTTCTCCCAAGGAACAGGCCATGGGACAAGAAGAAATGGCCTCAAGTTGCCCCAGGGGAGGTTTAGGATGGAGATTGGGAAAAACTCCTTCCTGGAAAGGGTTGTGAAGCCTTGGCAGAGGCTGCCCAGGGCAGTGGTGGAGTCCCCATCCCTGGAGGGATTTCCAAGCTGGGCAGACGTGGTGCTGAGGGCCATGGGTCAGTGGTGGGTTTGTCAGTGCTGGGTTGATGGTTGGACTCCAGGATCTGAAAGGTCCCTTCCAACCTGGACAATTCTACAATTTTATGATTCTAAGGCCAGCTGCAGAGCTGGGGGGGTAAAGCCTGACCTATCCCATTGCCCCCAGCAGGCAGCAGGGGTGGTCTGGTGGCCTCACCACAAGAAGTGCTTTGAAACCAGCGGTTCCTCTCTTCTGTCAGATTCTCACTGGCCGGTCTCTGCACCACGACTTACCCTGCTGCCACCTCTCCTGCTTCCGAGCCTCCAGAGTCTTTCCGACGCTCTCTATCTCACGCTTGATGAAGTTGATCCTCTGCGCCAACGTGCTGCTTCTCCTCCTCCTGGCGAGGAGGATGCTTTTGTTCTCTTTGAAGATGCGGTTGATCTCACTCCCACCCTCCTCCTTAAACTGCTCAAATGCCACCAGCTTGGACGGAGGGGAACTGCAAGGGAATTCCACGAAAACACAGGCGGATGTGGGGAGGTCAGTTTGTTCTGCCCTGCAGCTCGACAGGACTCCTGGGAGCGGCCGTAGCTGAGGTTTGGGGCTGGTATTTCAATTTTTGAGGATCTCACTGTGCCAGCTGCACCCTGGTACCGTCTCTGTGCCAACCTTCATACCCTCTTTCCCCCACTCCTACTCCCAGAAGAAAGAGTTCTTTGCAGGGAGACCACATTCCTCAGGAGATGACTCAGAATTGAGACCTTTAATGGTTTGAATTTCCAGAAAAATAATGACTATTGTTCCCTTCTATTGTTAAACAGAAGCCTTTTTGCTCTTTTCCCACTGGATCCCAGCATGGACCAGTCACCTCTGCCAACCAAAGCCCACAGCTGCCTGTGTTGGCTGGCTCTACCCTGCTGCCACCCATGGCTTTTAAGTCCTGCCTCTTTAGAAAGACTGAATTCGAAGCAGCCAGTGTCAATCCCAACTTTTCTGTGAAATGGCTTTGCTGCAGATGTGCACACACACACACACACACACACACCCAGGAACACCAGCTCTTACTTCATCACAAACCTCGCTGGGCATAAGGAGAAATCCCTCAGGAGAATGTCACGCTCCCGGGGACACGCTGCTCCGTGAAACCTGAGGTTGTTCTGGGCTGATCCAGTAGCAGAAAGTAGCTACAAATCTCCACATTCCTCAGTCTAGATGGGCCCAAGCAAAACTCCAGCTACTGCTTTCCCCTCCCACCAATTGAGGGCATTTTCAAATGCCTCAAAGGCTGCCTGAGAGTCTTTTTCGGTGCCAAACTGCTGGCAAAGTGCTGTAAACAACGGCCCACCGGGCAGATTGCCACCCCTACGGCTAATTTCTCTTCCAATGCTGGGGCAAACTTCACTTTTAGAAGATTCTAGTGTCTGAAGTCCTGAAAATATTTACATTATAGCCAGCCAGGCTCTGGGGGATTCAAGCTCTCAGTGTTTTCCGGCCTTTTCAGATGCAGGGATGAGGAAGAACCAACCCAGGCACCTGCCCCAAGCTGCCAACAGGGTTATTTCATACCATGAAAGTCACATTCAATATAAATTAGAAAGTTTGCTGAGGAGTTCTCTCTCTCTCCCTTGATGGCTGTGATCCGGAGAACTTCGTGCCCCGGTGCTGGACCCCTGAGCCCTTCTCTTCCTCCCGAAGTTGCAGTGTTCACAGCACCCCACATTTGCTGTCCCTGCTGGGGGTGCACAGACTCCTACTGGTGTAATTGGCTGAGTATAATTCTTGTTTATCTTACATTAGTATCAGGATTAATACTGGTCCTTTAGTATTAGTGTTAATTATTTCATCCTATCCTTGTAAATCTATTTATATTTCAACTCCTGTATTTCCTTGCTTTCCCTAATTCCCCTTCCTGGCTGGGGAAGAGTCATGGGGTGACAGAATAATTGTCTAAATGCCAATAAATCGTTATGGGTTTCTTCAAACCACAGCAAGAGTAAATCCTGGGACAGATTCACTGCAATGTGCTCCCTGGGTGGCAGGAACGAGCAAGGACCAGTCACCTACATAGCACCATAGAATGGTCTGGGCTGGAAGAGATCTCTGGGGTCATCTGGTCCCACCTCCCCACAGTCAGCAGGGACACCCCCAACCAGACCAGGTTGACCCAAGGCCTCCTGGAGCCTCCCCTGGAATATCTCCAGGGAAGGGGCCTCAACCACCTCCCTGGGCAACCTGTCCCAGTGCTCCACCACCCTCAGAGTAAAGAACCTATTCCTAATGGCCACTCTAAAGCTGCTCTTCTCCAGCTTGAAGCCATTGCCCCTTGTCCTGTCACTGCAGGCCTTTGGAAACAGACCTTCCTGTAGCTGGAAGGCTGCTATAAGATCTCCCTGGAGCCTTCTCTTCTCCAGGCTGAACAACCCCAGCTCCCTCAGCCTGTCCCCGTAGCGAAGGTGCTCCAACCCCCTGAGCATTTTCCTGGCCCTCCTCTGGACCCGCTCCATCAGGTCCATGTCCTTCCTACCTTGAGGGCTCCAGACAAGCACACAGCACTCCAGGTGAGGTCTCACCAGAGCAGACCAAAGTGGCCACCTCTTTAGAGCTCTGGCACTTGCAGCTTGAGGCCTCTCAGCTAGAAAAGATGGCTGGTGATAGGAAAAGTGGTGTCCAGACTGGTTTGTGTAGGGCCCTGGCCGAGCTCCTGTGAGTTGAACAACTCCTCCTCCTGGAAAATGTCCTTCTTCTCAGTACCCATAGCATTTTTTTTTGCCCCATCAGTTCCATCCAGAACGAAATGCAATTCAGCACTGCCCCCCCATGCTAAATTCTTGCCATGGCACAAGCAGACAGTCACCATGTTGCTGCATTTTTGGTCTCTCTCCACTCTTCTGTCTCGATGTGGCACCTCCTGCTGTCATCTTGTGCAGCTACTGACCCATTTTCATGACCATGTGGGGTTTTGTGGCTCACATGAGGTCTCTTTGCACGTTTACTACTAACCAAAGGGCAAAGTGCCTCGATTTTCAGAGACTTCACACTTAATAGAGGAGGAGAGAGCTCAAAACAGACGGAGGAGGTGACCACCACCAACACAATTTGGTTCACACAGCCCCTGCTGTCCTACAATGCCTTTCTGCATCCAAACAAAGATCTCTGAATCTCTTCTCTTAACTTTGAAGGGGGGAGTTGTACAAGGGGAACACGCTGCAGTCACACAGGTGTAAACCACCCTCTGGCAAAGATATGCTCCTTTACAGGAAAAGCTTACCTGGGCTGCTGGGAATCCTCCACGGGAGCTGGCTTTGAGAGCTCTGCATTGATAGTCCCTGTATCCTGGTTCCTTGCTCCCTCTTTCCCATCCAGATCCTTGGTGGAAACCATTCCCTGACTTTTCGACAGTAAAACACCAACGGGATCTCTCACAGAAAGAGAGTTCCCGATTCCCTCCTTCCTGACAGGGGAGAAAAAGATGAACCAGATTAATTAACGTCCCAACAATAGGAAGCTGGAACCCAAACGTGCTGCAGGTGCTGGCTTTGCTCATTCAAAACTGAGCGGTTGGACGTTGCTTCTACCAAAGTTTGCAGTGAAATATCTCATGGAAAGGGATAAATCTGCACTGTTCTGGTGTTGCTGGTGGCCATAAGGGCACCACAAACCCTTCCAGCACGATGCTGTGAGTGTCATCCTTGAGGAAACACAAACCTTCCACACACCCCCTTTAAGCCAGCTTTGTCTCTGCCTTCCTCCATGGGCTAATGGCCTAGTGACATGGGCTAATTGTCGCTGCGGTGACACATGATCAGAGAAAAGGGACAGCTGTTTGGCTGCTCTTACTCACTTGGGCTGCTCGTTGCTTTTCCTGGGTTTCCTCTTCCCGCCTTGTCTGGATGAAAAAGGAGTGGCTGTAGTCCCAGAAGCCTGTTCCTCCTCCTCCTCCTCCTCCTCCTCTTGAGCCAAATAGCCATCCACATCAACCACACCTCCCTGGAAGGAAGAATCAAGACAAGGACCAGGAAACGTTAGATCTGTAGCTGTCTAGACTACAAAAGCTACCCAGCCCTTGCCCAGCAGCTATTCCATCCTGTCATACAATATAATCCCAAGATCTCTATGCACTACCAAAGATTTCTGGGGAAAACCTCTACAAAAATGAAGTGAAAACTAAAATAGGACCAATTTATCCCTGAATTCATACGCCAAATGTTTCAGCCGCTTTAGAGGGAGAATAACTTGGGTCTGGTGTCACAGAAATCAAAGCACCCTCAAAAGTCTTCAGTCAGGGATGACACAGAAGAGAATTATTTCCTCTATTACATCTCATATCGCTTCAGCTATAAAACAGCCACTAAGCTCTAAATAATCTTCCTAACTCAGGTTTCAGTTGTGTTTTCCACTTCTTTAAAGAAAACCTGGAATAGGCCCGTTAGAGACCGTGTGCTTCTCCGTGATACAACTATTTCACAGTTTCCCTTGTGCCTTTCTTCCAAAAAAAAATTCAAAGCACCATCAGTTAAACCACGGGACTTAAGTCTGTGGCTTGTATTTGACTCCATGGAACAGATACTGATTATTTTATCTGCTGGACTGGGCAGAACCAGGGCAAGGAAATAACCTCTTCAGAGAGGGAATAATTCACAGGAGGCAAGAAGTAATGAAAACTGGATTATAAGCTACAATTTAGACTCCACATCCGAGTTTATGCTTTATACACGATACGTTTACTTTGCTCCAGAGATGATGAGGATTAAAAGAGGGATCTCAGCAGAGGCAGGTGACCCAAAGCCACCTTCTACAACTGACTGACAAACAGGTCCCCTTCTAGTTCATATTTTCTTCATTCCCATATAATCAATGATTCTGTTCACATAACGGGCCTAATCCTCCGCTGATACGAACGTCGCTTGTACCTTCTGAAGAGCAGCAACGGCAACAAAGTCATTTTTGTCTACCAGAGCGTACTTGCTTCGTAACCTGGACTCCACTTCATGCTCCTGTTGACTAAGGGAGAAAACAGCCCTTTAGTGTGGCATCCAAGCAGGACTATTTTGTATGTCAAAACCCATGTCACACAATCCCAGAATGCTCTGGGGTTGGAAGGGACCTCTGGAGATCATCTCCTCCAACCCCCTGCCACAGCAGGTCCCACAGGAAGGTGTCCAGGTGGGGTTGGAATGTCACCAGAGAAGGAGACTCCACCACCTCTCTGGGCAGCCTCTGCCAGGGCTCTGCCACCCTCACAGCAAACAAGTTCCTCCTCAGCTTGAGATGGAACTTCCCATGGCCCAGTTTGTGCCCGTTCCCTCTTGGCCTCTCCCTGGGCACCACTGGAAAAAGACTGGCCCCATCCTCCTGACACCCACCCTGGAAGGATTTAGAGCCCTTCATCACATCCCCCCTCAGCCTTCTCTCCTCCACACTCACACGCCCCAACTCCCTCAGCCCTTCCTCACCACAGAGATGCTCCAGGCCCCTCAGCATCTTGGTGCTCCTCTGCTCTCCCCTCTCCACCAGTCCCCTCTCCTTCTGGAACTGTAACATCTGACAATATCAGACTTCCAAAGAAAACCATCTTTTCCCTGTGATCTTCTTTCCAAACACCCCACCTTGCTCCTTCTAGTCTTCCCCATATCCACTGCAAACTTTTTCCACTCTTCTCTAGTTTTTTCTATGATGTTGCTCTAGTCCTCTTAGATACAGAGGCTTTTTGATGGCTATTTCAATACTTAGTATCACCTTCTAATGCTCCAGATCAAATAATACCCCCTCTGTTCAGTTCCATCGCTTTATTTTCACCCAGTGCTTTTCAAACTGAGTGATATTTTCAAATATACTGTGCAAGACTAAATATCACCAGAGAATCTGCGAGTTAAAAAAGGCTAAAGCCCACTGTTTCAGAGCAATAAGAGGAGTCCCAAGTTAAAAACAAATAATATAATAACAATTCTAATAATAATAATAAGGCAAAATTTTGTTGTGAAACTCATTTTGGTCTTGGGTCCCAGCAAAGCCTGGCTGCCCAGTCTGATGAGGTACCACAGGCACTTGTGTTCATGCAAGTTTCTCCAGGGCAGGATGACTTTCTACAGCAAAATCCCATCATCACCCTTGTTGAGTATCAACCCCTGCTGCCTGCAACACCTACCACCCTTATTAGTCGTTGTTCTCTTCTATTTTCTGGCAGAGAAGCTGCTCCTCCTCGTTTTTAGCATATTTTTTTTCTCAGCCTATCGTTCACCTTCCCTCCTTCAGCCCCAAAACCCAACTTTCATCACCCGCCCGTGACATTTTCAAAGAGCCACCAACTTCATGCTTTCTCCCATCGTGAGCCACAGACCAGAGACAGCCTCGTTGGAAATAGCCACGGGGCCATCTTGACCTGCTCCTCCAAATCATTTTATGACCTTCCTTTGCCATGATTTAAAAGAATAAAACCAACCAAAACCAAGTAAATCTGCTGAGTTTTAGATGCTGGTGAGGTGAGACTGGTCCACCTCAATGAAGTTTGCCACCAGGAGCCCTTGCACATGGTTTAAGAGTGCTGGAAGTGTAGAGGCAACACTCTTCCTGCTCAAAGGGCAGCAGAATTTGTCCAGAATTGTGTCTTCAGTTACAAATTATTCCCAGAGCTTCGTAATGGTTCTTCACCAACGTCATGGTGTGATATCACGGACTTGGAGGAATTTCTAAGCCTTAATGAGAAATGCGTCCACCTTGGACTTCTTACCTTACAACCAGCTTGAACTGCTTAAATACCTCCTGGACTTGCCTGATGTTCACTATCTGAGGAGGAGATGAAGACAGGGGTAAGCTGTAATAATTTCTGGGCTGTGGTCAGCTGCACTGATTCAAATATTTCTGATTTTGAGGACTCTGAGTATTGGGAACTCCCAGAGCACTATTTTTTGTCCTCTTCCCCAGGATAAACAAATCGGTGTGGCTGAGCCAAGCTACTATCCCTTGTTTTGGAGATCTCGAGCAAAGGAACAGACAGACAAGTAATGAGTCTGTTGCTGAGCAGAAATTGGAACTCAGCTCTCCTGAGGTCCAAAAGACTGGACCAGGCTCTAGTGAGACCCCACCTGGAATATTGTGTCCAGTTTTGGAGTCCTCAGCACTGGAGAGACACGGAGCTGTTGGAGCGGGGCCAGAGGAGGCCACAGAGATGCTGGAAGGGCTGGAGCCCCTCTGCTGTGAGGACAGGCTGAGAGAGTTGGGGGGGTTCAGCCTGGAGAAGAGAAGGCTCCAGGGAGACCTTGGAGCCCCTTCCAGTCCCTCAAGAGGCTCCAG
>VXBJ01007839.1:118865-131164 GCA_013400055.1 Nycticryphes semicollaris
CAACCCCTTGCCCTGGGCAGGGACACCTCCCACTAGACCAGGTTGCTCAAAGCCCCGACCAACCTTTAAATTCTTGAAAGAGGTTCCAAATAGACCAATTCAAAGAGTTTCAGGACTGAGGAAAAGACTCCTCAAGCTTAAAAAAAAAACAAAACCAAGGACACAGCTCTTAACCCTTAATATGCAAAAAAATATATCACAATTCTGTAGCACTTTAAAGACAGGCTCTTCAGAAGGAATTTTCATCGCTTCTGTCTTGGAGTAAAATGGGATAAAATGAGTATTTAAGTCCTTTTCAGCTAGAAAGCTACTTACATCGATCTCATCAATGTCTCCTTTCAGGTATTTATGGACTTGAGACTTAATCTCTGCTATCTGGACGTTGGTCAGAGGGTCGTAAGTCACCAAAGCACGATTTACCTGAGAAAAAAGGTGAATGACTGAGTGTCAGTGAATTCCAAAAAGTTGACCAAGAACTGACATTGCTCTGCTGTGTCCAGGGAAGCCTTAGGTTTAATTTCTGATTGCGATTCCTCATTCTCTGGGTGGATGCTGAAAGCAATGCATTCCCCTTCACAGTGCAACCAAAGAAGAGCAGGGCTTCAAGAGCTTGAAAGAAACATCTACAGATGTTTACGATGCTGAGGGGCCTGGAGCATCTCTGTGCTGAGGAAAGGCTGAGGGAGTTGGGGCTTTTGAGTGTGGAGAAGAGAAGGCTGAGGGGGGATGTGATCAAGGGCTCTAAATCCTTCCAAGGTGGGTGTCAGGAGGATGGGGCCAGTCTTTTTCCAGTGGTGCCCAGGGAGAGGCCAAGAGGGAACGGGCACAAACTGGGCCATGGGAAGTTCCATCTCAAGCTGAGGAGGAACTTGTTTGCTGTGAGGGTGGCAGAGCCCTGGCAGAGGCTGCCCAGAGAGGTGGTGGAGTCTCCTTCTCTGGAGACATTCCAACCCCCCCTGGACACCTTCCTGTGGGACCTGCTGTGGCAGGGGGTTGGAGGAGATGATCTCCAGAGGTCCCTTCCAACTCCATATCGTTCTGGGATTCTGGGATTCTGTGGATAGGGATTGAAGCTACACCACAGCTTTACTTCCCAGGATCTTCAGAGCTTTGCCTAAACCCCAAAAGACAGTGCTGGAAGCAAAAGGGAGAACACAACCACAGTGGACACTGAATTAACTGCAAAGTAAAGATCATGGCAAAGCCTTAATTCAGTCCTGTCAAAGATGGCGCTGCCCGTTCCTTACCAAGCTGTTGTGCATGGCCAGTTCCTGCTTCAGAAGAAATATCTCCTTCTCCAAAACTTTCACTGTGCCCTAGGAGGTGGGAAAAAAACAAAGGGTGAGCAAATCACTAAATGCTACTGGAGGGGGGAGGGAATATACATAAATTGCTGCAAACCAGCATTAAACTGACAGCTAGAGAACATCACGGCTCTGCACCAGCTGCCAGTCTGGAAATGGCTTTGCCTTTGATCAGCTTCCAGCAAGGCTCCTGTTGTGCCCTGAGGGTACCACCTGCAGAGCCATCCCAGGCCACCAGGAGAAGGGACACCTGGTTTTTAATTTGATGCTTTCCCAATCTGGCTGCTGTCGGGGCCATCAAGTTCTGGACTATGAGGAATTATCTTAATACCCAAGAAATATGAGGGTCTCCTCTCTGCCCCTTACTGAGTTCTGACATTAAATTTAACAGAGGAGGGAATCTCCTGGGGGTGTATTTGCTCGGATTTCTCCACCACATGAAATATCTTCAAGCATTCACTGTTGGGAATGTGTTTGCAGAAAGGTGTTGGTACAAATCTGTGGGGATTCAGTGAAAATTGGACAACGAGATGCTTTTTTAAGCGACCTGTTGAGCATCAAAGCACAATGGCTTTCCCTAAACACTACCCTTTGGGGCATCCTTTCCCCCCTCCACTCATCTCAACTAAAAGGAAAGGGACCAAAGAGGAAAAGGGCTTCTCCTGGAAGGTGTAGGTTGAAACTCCCCAGTTGTTTCTCCACTTGCCAGTGAGATCTGACCGGGAAATACAGCAGGGTCCTCACACACCACATGTTACGGATCATTCTAAACTCGTTCTTTGGGCTGTCGCTAATTCATAGAGCACTTACTGCTGCCAGCTCCGTCTCAGCTGCGAAAGTGCACTCAGGAAATCTAAAATACTGTGATTATTTTCTGGAAATTATCTCCTTGTTTAGACAAGTCTTGGTTTTGTGGCAAAAATGTGGCGTTACCAGCAGCAATGGGGATAATGCCGTGTAATTTGATCGACTGATGATTTCCCCACGTACTGGTCCACAATAAAACATCTCCACTAAGAGGTCAGTATTATCAGAAAAAATTAAGGCCTCCTACGTGTGCAGTTGAAAGAATTACCAGGTGTCAGGGGCGATGTGACCCTCTGCATGGCTGTGCCCTCTAACATATTCCAGGGCAGCGCAATTAAATAGCAACAAAAAGAGTTTAACACCAATCCATTTTATCACATCCCTAAATTCAGCAAGTGTCAGCGTGGTCGAGGAGCTGTAGATCATTAAACTGCCTAAATTCTCCTCTGGTTTGTGAGGTCATTACCTTAAATACTAATGAACCCTGAGCAAATGTGCCATCTTCCATTCCCCTCCTCTACGTACCTCTGGGTCGTATGTCTCGTTGATGACAGGCTCGGTTGTGATCCATTTCATTCTGGTAGCAAAACGAAGAGAAGACAACTGAAAAAACATGGGTGGGGGTTTTTTTTTTAAGTAACTGAGAGAGAGATTGGCAAGGATGTCATTTTCATCATCTGTTACTACTTAATCATCTCAGATCAGGAATACAAAAGCTATTCAACTGCAGGGAGCAGTACAGGGTTTCTCATTCCTCCCTGACAAACCAGCTTCTTCGGATCATCTCTTTGTCTTTTCTGTTCTGCGTTTGGGCAGCTCTTTCTGTGTGAGCTGTTACAGCCAAAAAACACCCACCCCCGTTTCTGAGCAAAATAACTCTTCCTAAAAACTGGAAATCACACATCAAGGGCCTCCAAGCTTTAATTCCCGCAGTTGTGGTGTCTCGAGAGTAAGTCCCCCAACAGGCTGAAAATCCTCCTCCTGATGCGAAGTATAGCAGCTGCCTCCAGTAAAACTACAAGATTCTAGTTGGAATCAAGGAAAGGTCAGAGTTGGAAGGGACCTCTAGAGACCACCCAGTCCCACTCCCCTGCTACAGCAGGGTTGCCCAGAGCACATCACTCAGGGCTGCATCCAGGTGGGGCTTGAAGGTCTCCAGAGAAGGGGACTCCACACCCTCCCTGGGCAGCCTCTGCCAGGGCTCTGCCACCCTCAAAGGGAAGAAGTTCCTCCTCATGTGGAGATGGAACTTCCCATCTCCCACCTTGTGCTCGTTGCCCCTCGTCCTGTCACTGGGAACCACTGGGAAGGGTCCGGCTCCATCCCCCTTCAACCCACCCTTCAGATCCTTGGGAGCATGAAGAAGGTCTCCCCTCAGCCTTCTCTTCTCCAGGCTCAAGAGTCCCAGCTCTCTCAGCCTTCCCTCACCAGGGAGATGCTCCAACCCCTCCATCATCTCTGTTGCCCTACGCTGGACTCTCTCCAGTAGCTCCCTGTCTCTCTTGAACTGGGGAGCCCAGCACTGGAGGCAGGATCCCAGTTGTGGCCTCACCAGTGCGGAGCAGAGTGGGGGGGAATGACCTCCCTCCACCTTCTGGCCACACTCTTCCCTACGCAGCCCAGGATTCCCTTGGCCCTCTTGGCCACCAGGACACATTGCTGCCTCATGGAGAGTTTACTGTCTACCAGGACCCCCAGATCCTTCTCCTCAGAAGTGCTTTCCAGCAGGTCCCCCCCCAACCTCTCTTGGTGCCTGGGGTTCTTGCTCCCCAGGTGCAGGACCCTACCCTTGCCCTTGTTGAACCTCATGAGGTTCTTCTCTGCCCAGCTCTCCAGCCTCTCCAGGTCACACTGGATGGTGGCACAACCCTCTGCAGAAAACTTTCATGGTTTGCCACGGAAAACTTTCTTGGCAAAGAGCAAAGTGGTTCCCTCCTCTGTGTCACAGATGTGGTTGTTGATCCAGTTCAGGCAGAGAATTTTTTTCACCTATTTCATTATTTCACAGGTTAAAAAAAAACACCTTTACTCTTAAGAGGTTACTCCCAATTCCTGAACCAGCAGATGTGAACCAGTGCAGTTCCATCGGCCTCGTTATGTGATGAACCATTCAAACACAGTCCTAGTGTTGAACCAGAAACGAAAACTAACACTATCCACCGTGCTGAGATTTTAGCTCCTTGTGCCTGCTCTATTTCCAGCTCTTCTTTTCCCCTGGGCCAGACACCACTCGTCTGTTCGCATCACAAATCAGGCTGGGGAGAGCAATCTGTGTTCCGAGCCTTTGGAGATAAGGCCATTCCATGGTTGTGAGGAATTAGGCAAGATGTTTCTCTGGGCCTCCTGCCACAGAGAGACTACTCTTTAAAACCCAGCTACAGCCCGTTGCAACAGGAGCAGGAACAAGGCTTTAATTCCACGTGAAATCAGTTCGACTTACGGTCTCTTCTACATGCACAGCTTCCCCGCAGATATTTGTCACCAGGACGGTATTGCAGTTCCCCCCTGGGAAAAAAAATTAATAAAAAATAATAAAAATAACTGGGGGGGAGGTGGGGGGGGTTTGTTGTTTCATGTTCTGGGATGTATTGCATTATCTGCTGACTGAAACGGGGAAAGAGAAGCAACAAAGAACAGGGTTTGTAACTGTCCCTCTGGGGTACAGAAACGCAGCGGCACAGAAGGGTTTAAGGATAAAGGTAAAACGTGTTTCTCCTGCGGTGATGACGGAGGAAGAAGATGGGGACACAAACTGGGAAAGCCCAAATTGGGGAAAAAGGGAGCAGAGGGTTTTAAAAGCCCCTTGGCCTGAACCAAACAGCAGGGAACCTGGTGGGACAAAATCGCTGCTTTTCCTAAAATCAACAAGGTGAGACTTGGGCTCGGAACGCCCCAAAACGTCACTCTCATTTCTGGTGACTTCAGTTACTCCACACAATTGTCCTGTAGCCTGTTCCCAGCTGCTTTCTCCTCCCAGGGCAGGGGGGTTGGAACAGGATCATCTTTAAGGTCCCTTCCAACCCAAACCATTCCATGACTCTCTGTCTCCAGCCGGCTTTCCGGGAGCAAAAGCCTTTCCTCTGGATTCATGATGCATCACAGCTTTGGGTTTGTCATCTCTTAAAGCAGGAGCGTCTGAAAAGGTTTATAACACGCTGGGACTTTTTTTGGTCCTTATTTTTATTGATATTCTAAGGTTTTGTGAATTTCTACTGGTTTGATCCGTGTGGGCTTTGTACCGTCTCCTGCTGTTTTATTTGATGAGGGAACACAGCCATCCTCTGATGACTCCCAGGTGTTTATACGTTAAGATTTCAGGATTTACTATGCTGATTGAAACAAGGCTGTTTTCTAGGAAGCATATGTGGGGCTGTTGCAACACCCAGCTCTTACCCAGCGAGTCCTTGAGAACGTGGGTGAGCTTGCTCTGCCGGAAAGGGATGTGTTCCCTCTTGGGATCAGCCAGGGCCACGATGATTTGCTCAAGGAAGGACAGAGACTTGTTGATGTAGGTGGCTTCTTTCAGAACCTGCCCTTCAGACTGCAATGAAAACCAAAGAGAGCATATTCCTCATCTGAGGGGACAACTCTGCTGGACTGTGAGGGCAGGGAGTTAATTCAGAACCAATAAACTCATGATCAGGAGCTTTCCTCAGTTGGAAAATGAGTTTTGAGGCCTCAGTTTTTCATTACAAGACCACCAGGGCAACTGGCTTCCCTTCCCAAAGGGTGAATTATCTATTTGAAGGGATTTCTGTTCTGATCAAGACAGAATGTGACACGGGACCTGAGGAACTTTCAGCTGTTGAGCCCTAACGCTCTAAGAAAACGCCAAGTTTGCCTGCTGGGACCAGAAGTGAGGGATTTGCACCATCCCTCGTGGAATGAGGATGGAAATCAGGGGTTCTTTGTCTTAATAGTCCATGGCTCTGGCCTTTTCTTTTGTAGAGAAATGATAAACTAACAGAATTTGGGTCAGGTTGGAAGGCAGATGCAGGATGGGAGTCACACAGATGTGGATTTAGAAATTACACGCAGCAGCAGGAAAGTACAGAGCGCTCTCCGACGCGTTAACGTGACTTACAACTAGTCCCAGTCCCTCCCATTCACCACGGGATGAATTCTGTTGTGGGGAAAACCCGTAATTTCACCTCCACTGTCTTAATTACTGGATTCTCCATCAGGGACCAGTACTTACTCCGGTTTTGCCCAGTCTCTCTGAGCCCGCCAGATCTATTAAGTTGATTTTAGAGTTAATGCATTTGCCGTCTGAGAAAACCCTAAAACGAGACTGAAAGGGAAAAGAATATAAACTGCACTTAACAGCAGGCAAAACTGAACTATGGTAAAAACCAGACATTAAAGATCCTCAATCACTTGAGTCCATAAACCCCTCCCTGGAGCTCTTACCTCAATATAAATAGTGAAGATGCAATGGGACCTGGAGGAATTTTTGTTCAGTGTGTGCTCCGTTAGCACCCTGTTGGTCTCGCCCTGCAAATGAAGGCAAAGTTTGAGACGGTGTTTTTAAACCTCTGCAGTGATAGAACAAGAGGAAAATTAGAAATCCACGCAGTTAAATAAAGAGGGGGTCAATCCTCACTCCGCAGAGCCTGTTGGATAGAACAGTCAGAGCAGGAGCTCCCCTTATTTGCCTGATTTTCTTACTCAAAGGCCTCTCAAAGCATTTCACGCTGTGGTTGGTGAAGGTCACTGTTTCCTATAAAATTGCCTTTTACCAGTGACCATACAATCTGCATTTTCACTTTCAGGGCTCAGCTCACAGATGTGTGGCTTTTTGAGAACCAGTCAGAAAAACCCTGTTCAGAGGCAAAACCTCCCTGGCTCTCTCAGTTTCCCGATGACTAGAAAACCAAAGAGCTCCCCAAGCTTCAGATGTCACCCAGAAAGCTCACACGTATGTGACGGCCCCACATCTGTGATGCCAACTTACAGGAAAAGAAAACAACACTGAAAATGATGTTGCAACTGCGTGTTGGGAGCATCAGTCTCTCACAGAGCTGGGCTGCCAGGCTGGGAGGCAGAAAAGGAAACGGGAGGTTTCACAGCCTTTGTCTTAAAGGACAATGACCTCTGAGAGCTGGAAGGTCAGTGACTGGTTCCACACTTTAAATCATGGAGTGATTTGGGTGGAAAGGACCTTAAAGCTCATTTCATTCCAACCCCTTGCCCTGGGCAGGGACACCTCCCACCAGCCCAGGTTGCTCCAAGCCCCCTCCAACCTGGCCTTGAACCCCTCCAGGGATGGGGCAGCCACAGCTTCTCTGGGCAACCTGGGCCAGGCTCTCACCACCCTCACACCAAACAAGTTCTTCCCCACATCTCATCTAATTCTCCCCTCTTGCCTCAAAAAGGAGATTTAGAGCATCTTCCTCGCGGCTCACTGCGTGTACAGATAAGCCCTTGACATAAACACCCTGTGGGCAATCCACTACAGCCATCTGCACGTCACTGGTCCCGTTGCTCGTCATGGTGGCCAGAAGGTCAAACAAGGTCTCATTGTAGATTTCCAGGTAGGATATTCGGACAGTGATGAAGGGATCGACGGAATGTGCAGTTGCTTTGAAGATCTACACAAAGGCAAAGAGTTTGTCAGTGGCGGCGCCAGTTCACAAACAGAATTAGTAGCTATTTCTGGCTTTCTAGAAAAGATATTTCTAATTTTCTGAGCAACCACAAGAGCTGTGGTTGCCTGAGGGCTGACAGGGCCAAGCCAACAGTTTAAATATGATTTCTCAACACGAGACTTTTGAAAACACCACTTTGGAAGGCCCGCTGACATTTGGGAAGCAGCAAGTTCTAGCTGCTTTATGAGAAATAGTAGAATTAAAGACGAGCAACCTCTGGAAATGACAATAAAGTGTAACTACAGAACTCTTCCCATCTTGTTTCAGGTTGGACACATTATCTCAGCCCCTCGCCGTGCGTGTCAGTCGTCTTTATGGGAGTGGAGAGTGTTCTGCAGTAACACTGCCTAATAATTAGCAGATCTGCCCCCTCAAAGCAGTGGTACAATTATGCCTCAAGACAGAGACATGTCTGAGAGACCAGCATCTTTCAAGCCAAGACCATCCCAATCCTCCGAAACATCACCATTATACAAAAGAAGTCCTTGTTATTTCTCCCAGCCCCATTTCCCATTCAGATCCAGCACCTGCTGGATGGCCCTGGGTATGATTCCTCGATGTTTGTACTCGGCCGTCGCTCCCGTCATCGTGTAAGTTTTACCAGCCCCCGTTTGCCCGTAGCACATTATCGTGCCTAGAAAAGATTCAAAAGCAACAGAATAAACTCAGTTCAAAAGCAGAAGAATAAACTCAGGTGGGAACCTCTCCATTTCTCAAAGGAGATCGAAAGGATCTTTCCTTCGGATCACAGAATCCACCAACAGCAGGTCCCACAGGAAGGTGTCCAGGGGGGGTTGGAATGTCTCCAGAGAAGGAGACTCCACCACCTCTCTGGGCAGCCTCTGCCAGGGCTCTGCCACCCTCACAGCAAACAAGTTCCTCCTCAGCTTGAGATGGAACTTCCCATGGCCCACTTTGTGCCCGTTCCCTCTTGGCCTCTCCCTGGGCACCACTGGAAAAAGACTGGCCCCATCCTCCTGACACCCACCCTGGAAGGATTTAGAGCCCTTCATCACATCCCCCCTCAGCCTTCTCTTCTCCACACTCAAAAGCCCCAACTCCCTCAGCCTTTCCTCACCACAGAGATGCTCCAGGCCCCTCAGCATCTTGGTGCTCCTCTGCTCTCCCCTCTCCACCAGTTCCCTCTCCTTCTGGAACTGGGGAGCCCNAAACTCTCCACGCTGTCCAGGTCTCACTGAATGGTGGCACAGCCTTCTGGGGTGACAGCCACCCCTCCCAGTTTTGTATCATCAGCAAACTCCACTTATTGTCAACATAATAAAAATAGCACCAAATTACCATTATAGCCAATTAAAGCTTCAGACACCAACTTCTCAGCCACAGTCTCGTACGCCAGCTCCTGGGAGGTGTTGTGAAGGACACCATCCAGCCGAAAGGACCAGTCAGTCTGCCTGTTGTTCACAACTCCTTTCCTGGAATCTTTTTTGATGTATATATCTATGCTCTGAAACCCAAAAAGAGATGAAGATCACTTCAATGAAGAGATTTAGCAGTTGTTGTCAAAAAAAAATCACCCTGCCCCAAACCACTGAAGACCTGAAGGCAAGTAGAAAACAGAACACAAGTAATATGGCAGTTTTACTGTCCTGGATGGTAGTTTCTGGCAATACTTATTTTTTAAAAAACAGGAAATATGGCTAAATTAATCTGTTTACCTTTTAGTGTGTGATTTTGTGTCCCAGGGAAATTACTAGTTAAAGAAGAGAAGGTGAAGAGGGGAACTTGCATCGGGGGGGGATAGAAATAGACTATACCACAAGGAGACCTCTTAGGCTGGAATTGTGACTCCCACTGGGAATTCCTCAAGGATCAGTCAGAATCCCAGTCCTTTGGAGGATTTTCTCTGGTGAGTGTGTCCCAAGGAGTGTGTTTTTCACAGTCACACATGCTGATACAAGAGCAAGCAGGACCACACGAATCAACACGCACCAAAACATTACGGAACGGAAGAATCCGGCATTTCTGCAGGAAAAACTGAAGCCAAATTCCAAACCTTTCACACTTTCAATCTCTTTTTCTCTACCTTGTTGTCTGGCCCAAACTTGATCATATCTTGAGCAAAATCAGCTGTTGGTTTGACTCGCACAAACGTATGGACTCGTTTTTCTGCTGCATCCATTCTGACCAGAAAGGGGGGGGGGGGGAAAGGGAAAGGGGGAAGGGNGGAAAAAACCAATAATATGGCACTCTCTAAAATTAAATGCAATATAATTTGCTACAGAGTGGTGAGCTATAGAGCAGTCAAATTTAAAAATAAAGTGTGGAGAAACGTTCAGCTGCGGTTTCTAACCTTTGTTGACAATAACTGTGAGCAAACAGTTGCTGAAAATTCTTCCCAGCATCGTTCTGCTCAGAAAAACGAGCACGGCGAAACAGAAAGTCTTACTGATGGTGATTTCCTCTTGTGCTTCAGGGGCATTAGCGTTCAACAACATGACCTTTTCTTCCTCCTAACCTCATAAAGCCCCATAATGGCAGGAATAGGAGATGGATTTCCTTTTCTGCAGTGTTTTCTCTGGGTGAAGGTTTCTGTACCATCGGTGCCCCAGCAGCCAGCTTGTTTGTAACAGCAATTCACCCAGAATCCCAGAATGATGTGAAACCTCTGGAGATCATCTCCTCCAACCCCCTTCCACAGCAGGTCCCACAGGAAGGTGTCCAGGGGGGGTTGGAATGTCTCCAGAGAAGGAGACTCCACCACCTCTCTGGGCAGCCTCTGCCAGGGCTCTGCCACCCTCACAGCAAACAAGTTCCTCCTCAGCTTGAGATGGAACTTCCCATGGGCCACTTTGTGCCCGTTCCCTCTTGGCCTCTCCCTGGGCACCACTGGAAAAAGACTGGCCCCATCCTCCTGACACCCACCCTGGAAGGATTTAGAGCCCTTCATCACATCCCCCCTCAGCCTTCTCTTCTCCACACTCAAAAGCCCCAACTCCCTCAGCCTTTCCTCACCACAGAGATGCTCCAGGCCCCTCAGCATCTTGGTGCTCCTCTGCTCTCCCCTCTCCACCAGTTCCCTCTCCTTCTGNGGTCCCTCCTCATAGAGCAGCTGAACCCAGCAGGATCCCCCCATTAATTAATCTCAAGACTAACGGATTATCATGTTGGGAATTAATGGAAACACAGTTATCTCTGCAATGGAGGCAGATCCCAATGTGTGTACACAAAGATTAGTGCCAAAGGGAAATTTTAGATGGAGATTTTGGGACTGATTGGCACAGAAAGGTGCACCCAGAGCAGTGAAATGTGTTTTCTAGTTCTGCCTGAGAGACCTGATCTCATCCAGCGTGGACAGACACAAGATTGTGACAAATCATAGAATGGTTTGGGTTGGAAGGGACCTTTAAAGGTCATCTAATCCAACACTGCCGTGGGCAGGGACATCTTCAACTGGAGCAGGTTGCTCAGAACCCCATCCAACCTGGTTTGGAATGTTCGCAGGGGTGTGGCATCCACCACCTCTCTGGGCAACCACCCTCAGTGTAAAACATTTCTTCCTTAGATCTAGTCTGAAACTCCCCTCTTTTAGTTCAAAACCATTACCCCTTCTCCTAAACACAACAGGTGAAATGGGGAGGCAAATCTGCTTGAGGGGGTGGGGGGGTGGGTGACAAGAGGCTGCCTTTAGTGTTCAACTCCAGTGATGCTTTGAGAGTTGAATCTATCAAAAGTTGTGCCCCAGCAGCCCAGGCCATCTGCATGCCCAGGACCACCCCTGCCCCGGGGAGAATGGGGGAGAGAACAGCCTCAAATTATCTGCTGCCTTCCCAGTGGAGTGCAAACAACGCAGAGTGCAGGATGTGGGGCGGCTGGTGCATGGTGGCCGAGGAGAGATGACAGAAGAGGTGGGATAAGGGCATGAGGATGGTGGGGGGACAATGGGAAACACAGGGAATGCTGTGGACAGCCATGCCCACAGCCCCGCTTGCTGGGGACATGGGTACATGGGCAAAGCAGGGTGATCTGAGAGGGTGCTGGGATGGAGGGGGGCTGCGGGGACAGTGAAAGGATCATCCATGTTTGAGCAGACCTGGGCAGGGAAGGAGATGGCGGGGACACAAGGCCTGAGGGAAACAAGTTCTTGAGGAGGTGAAGCTGAGGAGCAGCAAGTCCTATGAAGACATTGCCTGAGGTAGGGGGAACAATGCCTGGGAGAGGATATGGGGCCTTGAGGAGGGGCATGAAGTCTTAAGGAGGGCAGGAGACTTTCAGAAGGGGAACGAGACCTTGAGGAGGGGATGAAGAATCGAAGAGGAGGACAAGGTCTTGAGGAGGGGTATAAAACCTGTGGGGCCGATGCGGCCCGTGAGAACAACAGTGCCGGGGGAGGTGGGTGACAGGGCCCTGAGGAGGTGGCGAGTCTTGGGGGGCAGCACCCCCGCTCACCTACCTGTGCCCCTCCTCAGCCGAGACCGGGCGAAGGGAGACCGCGGCGGCCGGCGTAAGCTGTGCACGCCGTTGCCATGGCAGCTTCCACTTCCGGTTTTCCCCGGAAGTGGCGGGAGGCGGAAGTGGGAGG